>VWZL01003827.1:78348-103500 GCA_013396915.1 Stercorarius parasiticus
CCTGCCTCCCCCCCCAGCATCACCCCAGGCCCCTCCGCCACCCCTGGGCAGGGGAGGAAGCGGGAGCGCGGAGGGCGGCTTTTTCCCCATCCCGGGCTTGGACACCACTGGGCACCGGGGGGCAAAGCACCCGGGATACCACCGGGGCGTTCAGACGGACGGACGGGTTCTGCAGCGGGAGGCTGGTGCTGTCGCCGGGGCACACGCCTGCAGCCACGTGGCCCATCGGAGGCGAAGGACCTGCTGTGGCATCAACCCCCTGGGGACGCAGCCAGAACTCGAGCAGAACCTTCACCATAAACCAAAAAGCCACGTATTTGCCCAAAATACACCGGATGAGTGATCAAAAGCGGCCATTGGTGGCCAGGCTCTGCCACAGCAGCCCATCGTGAGCCGGCTCATGGAGTGGCGCGTGGGGGCTTCTGCTTTACGTCAAATCCGTAACTTTCCCCCTCCCCGGCGCAAGTGCCCCGTTATCATCGCACCTCCCTGAAACAACCCTCAACTGATGAAACTGCAACAAACAGAAAACCTTCACTGGGCTTCTCTTAAAATAATGGAAAAAAGAAATTTTCATCAACAAATTTAAGCTCAAATGAGGAACAGCCAGCGCGACTACTCCAAAGAAAACCATAATATTACCGTTTCCTGTAAGACGGAGCCTAGAATTTTATTTTACCTTTTTCATTAAACAAGAAGTAAGAATAGCTTATTGGATTTTCCAGAGGCAAGCTCAAAAGCCTCATTTAACTTTCTGGAATGTTTTGAAACAATGCGCTTGCAGGGTCGAGCTGGGGGAGAGCAGGGCCTGCTACTTTGAGACGTTTTAGCAGTATTATTTGGCTGTAGTAAAATTCCAAATTAAAACTTGTGGTTTAGGCTGCAATGAATAGCATTCCACGAAAAATTTTGAAACACGGAGAGAGGCCGAATCCAGGAAGAAAATAACAATTTAAGGCTATTGCTGCAGCGGTTTCCAAAGGAAGGTGGACTCTGGTCACGAGTCGCCTTTGCAGATTGTTCCAAGCAAGAGCAGCTTCCTAACATCTCATGGACCGCTTCAGCTCATCTCAATATTCACCCGTTGCAACCACCCACATGCTTCTCATTAATATTTTGAGTTTAACAAAAATGCCCGACCCAAAAATTTGTCAGTTACTTTGTGGAAAAAAAATGTAACCTTTCTAAAAGATGCTGCAAACTTTGAGAAAGGGGCTGCAGAAGGAAAATCCGTGTGAACTGCTGCTGTGCCCCAGCCCCACGGCTGTTTGACTGACACCATGGCAGGTCCACCAGAGACCCCGAGGGGACGCCCAGCACCCCGGGAGAGAGGACACGGGGCAGAAGAGGGCCAGCAGGAGGGGAAATGCTGCGGGGGTGTTACTGAGAGGCACCAGAAACTCCGCCTGCGCTCCCCAAACCCCGTGCTGAAGCCACTGCCCCGGTGCATCGCTCTGCGCGCAGTCACACGCTGCCATCCTGCTGGAAGCCACTTTCAGATCCACCAAATGCTTCACCCATTTAAAAATAACCCATTGGCAGACACTATCAATTGGCATTGCTGCCCAGGCTCGGCGCCGCGGGAACAGTCCCTCCGAGCAGCGACATTTGCGCCGTCGCAATGGCCAGTGTTGACACTTTTCCTGTAAGTGTTTCCAGCAGTGTTGACATGCAAAAATGAATGTTGCCACAGAGCTATGAAAAATGGTTTAGACCGGACTTCCTCAGTTCAGTGATGTTATTAAGACATTGTCTACATTAAATTATCCTTGCCTGGAATGCAGATGAATCACAGCGCGCGCAGCTCTCCAAGTGACTCCCTGACTCCACAGGCACCAACCGAAGGGACCTTTCCACCGGCTCCACGACCTGGAAATTCCTCCTACCCGGGCACACGCGGCTCCCGACACAGAGCGCTCGCCCCTTGCCCTGCACAAACAAATGCTAGCACAGCCGTTGGTGCTCAGCAAATTATGTGACAAACTTGTTCAATCTCGTATTTTCTTAGACTGCTAAAAAAAAAAAATAATTAAAATAACACCGAGAGGCCCAGCCTCTTCCAAGCGGCTCTGTGGTATAACACACGCATCAAAAGTACATCGGGCCGGAACATAAACTGAATCCTGCTTATGTCATAAGTTATGCTTGGCCAGGTTTGAGCCAGCTCGAGCTTCCTTGTCACCTAATTTACTTCAGCTGATTAAGTACGAAGAGTTGGTTTGAGTACGGTAACACATTACGATCAGCAGCAAATCGTTACTGCTTCCCGCGGAACTGCCAAGGAGAGCAGGGACATCCAGAGGGTTCTTTAAACAGGCACCGAGCTGGACCGAACCCGGAGCTCTCATGGAATTTCATTCAGATTCAAGCTTAGCATCCATAAATTCTCGTAAGAAACCCAAACAAATTACAGCTGACGATGCGGTTACTTCGCCGTTCAACGGCGTGTTCAGCCCTGGAGTTCATTCATCCCTGCACCGACACAGGTCACCCAGCTTAGGTAAATAGGAGTGCTTGAGCCTTCAGCCAAAAACTACCCCATTTTCAGCCAAAAATTACCCAAACCCTTAACCAAGTTTCTTCTGACATTTTAAAAAGGATTCTTTAAAACCTAAATAACCAAATGGGGAATGTGAAAGCAGCCCAGAACACTGCAAGAGATGGAACATGGCGGGGGACTGAGAGGACCAGGCTGAGGCAGGGGGCTTGTGCCCTCGGGGTTCGGCACGGCAGGAGCCATGGCCCGCGTGGCACACGGCAGCCCGGGGACATGGCAGCGCAGGACAGTGACACTGCTGGCTCCCGCACCTCTGCCCAGCGGAGGGGCCAGCACTGGAGGGACCATTAATGATTCCTGCTTCAGCATCTTGCACCTGCGTCACCCTTCCGCGGGGGACGGTTCCCCCGTTTAGGGTTAGCTTTTCACCCTCAGCTACCTGGGAAACAAGTTTTTTCATCTTATTCATCAATTCTAACCGATTCAACCAATTTTAGCCCCAGGACTAGCTCAGAGGAAGAAACGGGAATGAGTACGAACTGGAAAAGCTAAGAGCTTTTCATTTTTCCAGCCTGCAGTTCGAACTCCCTCTTCCAACCGGGAGTTGGCTTATTTCAAATGAGCCATCCAGCCCTCCTTGATCCATTTCCAAGGGAATTTAAAGAGGGGAAAAATCCCATAGTATGGTGCTCGGGACTAACTGGCCCATGGCGCTGGTGCACGCTAGTTCCCTGAACTCCTCATCAAGTTAAGGCTTGTCTGGCTGGAATGTCAAGGTAAGCTACTGGAATGGTTTCAGAAGTCGGAAGCGGAAGGTTCCCCACCTGCAGCCAAAGGCTTCCCCAGACCAAAGGCTACCGCTCTACCAGACCATTGCACTTCAGGGAGTTCCCTCCCCACTTCTCTGAGAATCTTTCAGCTGAGGTCAGGGAGAGGTTTGGCACCACCTGGATCTATCTGTCTGCATTGGGAGGAACGTCAAATTCCGATCTGCTCAGCCCTGACATCTCGCCGCGGTGGATTAGCAGCTCGGGCGCTCGGTCGTTGTGCCGTGCCGTAGCGTTGGCTGATGAAGAGTCAGATAAACAAACAGCGCAGGGAATTTAACACATACCAGCCACGGGCTGCATGCTGAGATCTATTCCAGACAGATTGCTGAACCCCTCTACATGTGCATAAGGAAAATGTTAGTTGGTAATTAAATGAACGGAGCCCCCTCCGTGTGCTGAATTAGGTTTATCACACACAACCCAGCTAAAATGTGAATTTTCATTTCATTTTGGAGCTTATGCCTTTGTCCTAAAAAGGCTATGAAAAGTTCAGATATGCTTTGCTATCTGAAGTGGCACTTGGAAGATAACAAAAACAACAGTTTGTGAGAATCATAGTTTAGAGGTTTGGTATATGATGCTTTCTAAGAGCTCCATCCACCGCATACTTGGCTGAGCTCTCCCCATCACGCCTACCGCGAGCGCATACCAGCTCTTCCAACAGCACGTGCAAGAGTGCTGGTTTTCTGCAAAACCTCCTGCAGCAAAACAAGAAATCTGAAGGTGAAGGATGACTTCGTACCACTGCAAAAACGACCTCCTTTCCTGGGATGTAACCTAAACCTGAACTGATGGTGGCCAATGGATCTAGACAAAGGGGCTTCCACACCTTTCGGGTCCCTGACATCACCATGTCCCACTGCGCAGTGCAACCTCCAGGAGATGTTCGAACAGAACCCGAGCTCCCCTAGAAATTGCCATACCCCAAAAACTGTTGCAAAAAAGAAAACCTGTTTGTTTCCTGTAAAAAACCCAATACACACAATGTCCCCAAACCACTCTACAGACAGCTCTTCCAGTACAGATAAAATTAGAAATACAGAAGTACTATAACAAGTATAACCATCCTATATTCAATAAAACAGTACAAGCACCTAATCGGCTGTATACTATTGATAATGGTAAATCGTACGATGATTACTATCGTTTAAAATATATTTCCTTGCAAGTCCAGATCACTAGCTCAAGTTCAAACCACGTAAATAAAGACGAGAGCTGGTACCATCCAGGGACTCGGTGCCAATGAGCTTGTCAGAGCGATCCCGGATGGGAACATGAGCTAATTGGCTCCTTTCCTGGGAGCATTCACAAAGCAGCTCGGGACCGAATAAATCCACGGGAGGATTTTCTTTCTAACGATAACCCCTTTAGCTCCGAAGTGAAAACGGAGTGGAGAGCCAAACACTGCCGCTGCCCCCGTGCCTGTTTTGTGGATAAGGCCAAGCCGGGAGTCATTCCGTAAGGTGCCAGGCTGGGGCTGAGCTGGCAGCGTGCACGGACACATGCACGGACAAACATGGGCACGTGCATGGACACACGCACGGACACACGCACGGACACGCACCCCAACCCCATTGCCAGTGCTGGGAAATGGCAGGCAGTGGGAAGCAACCGGAAGATCCCGCAGCTCAGATGTCGCACGTGACCATCCCTACTTGTCATTGCCAAGGTCTGGGCAGCCAAACATTTAAAGAATTTCTTATATTTCTTCGCAGTGCTGCGGCAGAACCTCGTGTTAAGAACTTGTGTTAAGATCCCAGTCATCAGCCAACCAATCAACACCCTGGCGTCAAAGAAATTCTCTTCTTTGCCCCTTGCCCCTGCAATGGTCTCCTCCATCTCCCACATTTCTACTGCGAGCGAATCAACCTAACTGTAACCAATTCTGGGCAGGAAGAGCAGCAAGCTCTCCCCCAGTTACACCACCCCTCTCTTTCTGAATAGAGGTTAGGGTGGGAAGTCCTCCCGTAGCCAAGATTAAATTTTTTTCTGCAAAAAATTTCCTACCTTAGCAGCAAGCGCTGGGTCCTGGCCGTTTCCTGCCTCTCCGCACAAGCCTGCTGCTGATGTTATCGCGCAGCTATTTGTTCAGCAGATGCTTCAGAGGAGGACGCCGAAGAGGCAGCTCGAGTCATGCCGAGCCGGGCAAGAGCCAGGAATCAAGTCACCAGGGTGAAGAATAAACCGCTGGCCCCTGGCCCCACCACTCGCCTTCTTGGGCCACCCTCAGGAGAGACGCACGGTCCAAACCCTCCTGTCCAACACGGAGCCGACAAAGGGCTCCAAATCTCTAACCTCATGTTGTGAAGCCCAGGCTGCTTTATTCAGGCTCCATCAGGACCGCAATCATAAAAGCTGAATACTTTGCAAACTGTAAACATAAATCTGTGCCTTTTGTCTTTTCTAACCTCCCCACTCTGTCCAAACACGGATCTCATCCCGTCCTCTCCTCTCCATACATGCTTTAGCAGTCAGGGAATTTGGAAAGAGCTTCTTATCTGATGTAAAAATAAAAATGAATGTAAAAAGCGGTGAGCACAGCAGGGTCCATAAGCAGAAAGACTGACGGAGAAGAGCAAACCAGGGGGAGGATAACGAACATCCGCTTTGCTGGTGCGTAGAGATTTACACCTGATGAAACGGGAGTGTGAGTGATGTGGCCCAAATGCAAATTCTAGTCTCGCTTCATTTTGGGCTTCATCTTTCCCATGCTCTTTATTTGCGTGATGAAACCCACAGACAGAGCAAACGCACGCAGAAGGAACGAGGAGCTCCAGGGAGGACGATGGCTGTTGCTGCACCCCATGGCCCCCCAGCACGGAGTCGGGCAAAGGCGGGGACCAGGGCGGGTGGCCACCTCCATTGCCATGAGGGGGAAAGGGGGCACGTGCGGGCTCTGTGGGCACGACTAATTACAAATAATTCCAAGAATATATGCAAAGGGATTCACGCTGTCTCCCCTTAAAAACAAACAAACAAACAGCAAAAAGAAAAAAAAAAAGGAAAAAAGAGAATTGTTTGTTTCCACCAAAATCCTGAACCTCTTACTCATCCGAGAAGCTAATCCTCATCAGGGGAATTCTGGGGAAACTGAAAATATTTCAGCTTGGCTAAGATAAGGGCAGAGCTGTTTATTTCACACATCTCTACAGTGGTACAGAGCCAGGAAATACTTTTCAGTTATTTTCAACAAAACAAGACAAATGTACCAAATTGGCAAGAAAGTGACATTTTTCTGCAGAATTCTTCAATGTCCAAACCGATATCCACAGAAATGACTCTTTCCCAGTTTGTCAGCAATCTTTGTTAATTATTTTGAGTATTTTTGGACTTCTGCTAAGCAAACCAGCACCGAAAATATGTGAGAACTCCACCACAAACCCATGACCATCCCGAGCACTCGATGGCGTACCCTGCAGCGGGCACGTTAATGGTGCCCTAGAGAATGCGTGAGCCCCAGGTGCCTGGTCTGCAGGAGCCCAGAGAAGGTGTCTCTGATACCGCCAGTGAACCCTGGAACTGCAACACACTCCAAAAACCATGTATCTTGTTCTTGGCCCTGATAAGCAAATAGCTTTTTGCATTTTTCTGACTCTCAGCTCCAGCCGACTCGAACTTGCACAGACGATAACGCCCGGGAGAACAGGACGGGGAATCTGCTCGGAGCACACCACCACGGGGCCGAGCCATGGGAGCTGAATGGGCCGCACGACGCGAGCCTTGCTCTTCCCATTCCAATACAAATCCCGCCCAGTATTTCCATTTTACAAACACAGAATTGCGTCCCCTCTTCCACTTTGGTTTGAAAGCGGGAGATTTAAAGTGGAAGACAGGGAACAATGTGATGATACAGACACTGATGGAGAAATCTCAACTCTAATCTCATCTCTTTTGAAGCAAATAAAATACATGCCATCGACATGCCAACAGGGCCAAGATCTCACCCTGAAAACCCCACTTCTCTCCAGAGTTATCACATTCTGTTACTGTTATTTATACCTCTAAGCACGTAGCAGAGAGCGCGCTTTCTTGGGATGGCTGAACACCTCAGAAGCATGTGTGATATGAACCAGGAAAGGAAAAATCCACAAGACTCTCCTTTGACATCGCGGCCAGGACCATCCCTGCACCAATCCCCCGTGGTCCCCGCCCCCGGTCCCCATCTGCGCCCGCCGTCCCCCACCGCAGCCCCACCGTGCACCCGCAGTTGAAGCTCCCGACGGTGTTGCAGCACTGGGACCTGCGGCCACCGTTCCCCACCTCGCACTTGTCCCCATCTGGAAGAGAAGGGATGGGGCAGCACGGGTGAGCTGCGGCACCCGACCGAGTGGGGATGTGGCGTGAGAGCAAAACCGACCACTTTTATTACAGCTGATTTTCCTATTGTTAACTTTTCAGTGCCAATAAGAACGAACGTTAACCAGTAGGAAACGATCCCCCTCGTCAAACACTTAAGATGTCATACAATCACTGAATGGTTTGGGTTGGAAGGGACCTTAAAGATCATCTCGTTCCACCCCCGGCCCTGGGCAGGGACACCTCCCACCAGCCCAGGTTGCTCCAAGCCCCTTCCAACCAATGTCACTACCCAAAAGATTCCTCTCCTGGATGAACACCGGCACGCACATGGATAAGAATATATTCATTATCTCAACACGATGCCTCACTCTAATGGCCATCTCGTTCATGAAAGACAAAAGTTTTTTTATGTCAAAATCTATTGCTTTCAAAGTTTTACTTTCTTGTTTTAAACCAGAGTGGTAGAACTATTACACCTTTCCACTAAAAATCCTTCCAATAACACCACACAAGTTGCCTGAATAGCATTAATCCAGAGAAGACTAAACTAAAAGGTTGAAAAATTAAAATATCCACGTAGTACACATTTTCTACTAATTTTTGTAATTCAAGTCCAGAACAAATCACGTTACCCTGCCGAAACCAGAGATTTCTCTTCCCCTCAGCAGGGTGTGGGCCAGACCTTTCAGGAACATGGAGCACCTTTCTCAAATTACCTTGTAAACAGAGTGAATGACTAATCACCAGGTGAGGATGGAGGAATCGACGCCCTCCTCGTTTTCCTTGTTACCTAAACTCAGCTCCCTCCGCTCCTCAGTTCAGCTCCAGGGATTTAACAACTGGGGACCCAAACGAGCCGAAACCTGCACTTCGCCCCGAACTCCGCAGCAGCATCCTCCCAGAAGCCCATCTGGAAGAGATTAATAAGCGTTGGAGATGCTTTCCATTCAAGCATTTTCACACCTCACCAAAATACACGATAGCTACTTTAATTTGTCAAAAAAAAAAAAAAGGGCAAAAAAAAATAGACTGTGTGCGTTGCTAAGGCTCCCAACGTACAACACACCAGCTGGCCTCGGAGCCCAGACTCACTGAAATCTCTAGTCCCTGGGGATGGTAGCCCACGAGCCCCGGCTGCCCGGGCTTCTTGGGAAGATGGGAGCTGGCCAGGGGGATGGGGAGCCTCCGCCACGGCTGGGCTGCAAATCCCCGCTCCCCACAGACCGTGCGGCCTCAGGCCCTGGGAGAAACGCCGAGTGCTCAGCTGGGAACATCGGTCCCCACCACGGCCTCCGAGACACCTTCTGCTACAGAACGGCACAGGGGACCCAGACCCGCAGCGAGACAGCGAGGAGGAAACCTTGCGCCGCACCAACACGTTAGTATTTTCAGTTACAGAACAAAATCAACCCCAGATTAGGAAATGCCAAGTTTCAGTTAGACACGTGAAATATACGGGGAGGTTTCAAAAAGATTTATCCGTTGTTGGCAAATTTTTGACATTTGGCACTAAGCAAGGCACTCTAAAAATGCATTTGTGCTTAAGGAGCTACATTTTTTTGCTCTGTAAAGAAGCATTTCCTTCTTAAAAGAAAGTAGAAAAATGGAGACAAATACTGTTTTAAGGCATTTGGTCTGGATGGAAGAATAATGAGCTGCAGCTTTGCCAAAAACACGTGCTTCAGCCATACTGTACTCTGTACGTTTCCTTCTGCTACTGCAGATAAATCTTGGTTTTCTTTTGCCCACCCGGAGCCGAGAGAGCTCGCGGTCTGTCGGGAGCCAGCCCCGTTTCCATCTGAGCGACCGGAGCTCTGCTGCCTCCACGGCCAGAGCAGGCAGAACCCCTTGGCGAGCGGTGGGGAGCCAGGCTGGGTCAGCAGCACGTCTCCACCCCCCGGCAGGCAGCAGGACCGGAATTACTTCAGGATGCTGCAGAAGAGGCCCGCAGGCAGCTGGACTGCGGAGCAACGCACGTATTCGAATAAAAGGAAATAAATGGTATCAAGGTGAGCCATCGCACTACGTTTTAAATTAGTGGTTCACGAACTGGGGATCCCAAAGTAGCACAGACCCCTTGGGTACCACCCATGCGGGGCGATGCTCGGGCTGCATGCCGCCGGGTGCAGGTGCATGGGTGGGTGCACGGGGATGGCGAGCAGCTCCATCCCACTGCCTCCGGCCGGGAGCCACAGTGTCCGACACCCACCGTCTCGCACCGCACGTGGCCACAATCTCGCTCTGTTTAACGAGTGCACAGGGAGCAAGTCTCTCCCGTGAGCGCCACGTGAGATTTCACTCCAGGTGCAAAGAAAGGTGGACATCGAGTCAGGGGGGTGGCACAATGCAGCACAGCAGCCCTCGCTGCGGGTGGGACTGCAGCAGCCACAGGGACAGGGGTGGGGACAGGGATGGGGACAGGGACAGGCAGAGCCACCACCGTGCCCAGGGCACCCCGCACTCTCTGACAGCAGCGCTTTCTTTGCCCACGGACAAGCTCTTCGCAAAGGCATCCCTTGCAGTGACACTCTTCATTCAGTATAAAACAGGCACTAGGTCACTCCTGCCACAACAATATTAAAACATGTCCGTGGGTAGCGCGCAAATCTGTCAAGCCATAAAGAATTAGATGTATTACTGGCCAAGAACGGAGTTAGAGAAGGACAGTGATCAAAACAAGGCTGATGTGATCAAAGAGACCCAGCATTTAATTCCCTCAGTGTCTTCTAATTCAGTCCTGTCTGGGCTCGGAGTTCCCTAACTCCTGCTGAAACACCAGACCGTGCAAGTTTTGGTTTACTTTTCAGAAATCCTGAGACCTGCTAGAGCTTAACGAAATCCCCAAGGGTTTAGAGTTGCTTAATCCCCCCATTGCAGCAACCTGCCAGCGTTAGAGACCCACGCTCATTCCAAACGCTTGTGGAAGGGGGAAGGCTCCCAGGTGGTCAGGAGAGGCCCCCCCGCCTTCTCTCTGACCGTGGATTTTCACACTGGAGCTGTTAAAAGTGTGAATTCAATAGCTGCATAAATTTTAATTAGATTTTCATGTACTGTAACTGCCTGAATGCAGTATGTTTGAGGAAAAGTACGTTACTGTCACAACTTTTATAAGAAGAGTTTTTAAAACCGGTTCTGGAAAATAGCTGTTCATCAGTTAAAGGCTTTCCTGTCTTCACCAAAGATCTGGCAAAATTTATATGGGCTGACAGTGACGTGCTCTGAAGACAGAGGCCAGCTCTGGCAGCTACACTAACCGGGACACGATGGACCCCGCTTTACACGTCGTAAGAAAAGTGGTTCTAAGTGCTGTGGGCAGCGCTCACAAATACCAGGGAAAGTTCTCGTTCCTGCCCTGTCCGTTGCTCCTACAACCATTATCACACGGTTTCTATCCCCACACCCAGTCCCGCTGGTTGGACATCCATCAGGCAATGCAGCGTTTCAAAGAAATACTTCCGGACTTGTTATGGAGAGCAGAGGGGGAATTAGGAAACGCGACCCTGTGGGATTCTGTAAAACTTACAGAAGGCTTAGGAATTTGAAAACCCGATGCTTTAGAAGCTAAAAGGGCAGCTGGAGGCAATGAGGCATCTGTCATGCCGAGTTAGGCGAGGAAAGAGGAGCGAGAAAGGCTTCGCGGTTTGAAGGTCCTGCCACAATGGAAGTAGCCCGCGAGGAGCGCGCAGGCAGACGTTTACGATCCACAGTTTGTCTGTCTCAGTCCTGCCCACCCTCGTAATGTTTCATGCTTTAATAAGCCTCTTGCTCAGCGTCTCACACAGCAACAGCGTAAAGCTACGCCTGTGACATCGATCTATCGCTGTGGAGGAGACCTTAAAATCTATCGCCGTAAATCCAGGTTATCACCTTAGGAAGGATTAGACAGAAACCATAAGGAAAGGGGAAAAAACAGTCTGAACGCCAAGGAACAAAGGCAATTTGGGCAATAAGAAGTGCATTTACCTGGAAGGAACGTCTGCAGAGAACAGCAGCTGCATTTTGAAAGGATTCGAGCAGCTGTTTCTGTGTGGGCTTCGCCCGCTGGGTCTCGCGCCTTATGTTCCGGAGGCGAATGGAAGGAACCCCAACCGACCGGACAGCCGGGAATCACAAAGGTGCCTTCAGCTGAAAACCTGGCCTTTTTGTGGGCCCCCATCAGGACCCAGTGCCATCCTACTCGCAGAAAAGCCACAAAGCAGCCGCCGGCTCTTTGCGAGGCTTTGCTGCCAGGTTTCACAGGCTCTGACGGAGTAACCACGGAGAGGAGTTTGTCACCGAGCTTGGAGGGCTCTGTAGCTTTGCTGGGTATGTGCTGAGTACAGCTGAAGTCTAACATACTTGAAGGGGTTTTTTTAATTATTATTTTTTAACAGCAGCTTTGCTATAAGCTTCCCTTTAATCTTTTAAATGGACACAATCTCAGCAGCTTCCCCGTAAGCCGTAAGTTTCCCCAGAAGGATACAGCGAGAGCAGGAGTTATTCTTGCCCCCACGTTTTGTAAAAATAAGCACTGTGGTCAGACTCTGCAAACGCCGCTTTTGGTTTCTGAGAGCTTGTATTTATCAAAGCATTATGACACTTCCCTTCCAGCGTTCCTCATCCCCCAACTCACCGCCCGCTCCGGCATCCCCGCTCTGTCTGCTTCATACGCTGTGGTCCCCTGCCTCCCGCTCCTGCCCCGCGGCCGGGGCATCTGCCCGGGCTCCGGTTTGGTTTCCCACCAAGGAAGGCACCCCGAGGTGCCTTATGAAGAAAGGCTGAGGGATTTGGGTCTTTTTAGCCTGGAAAAAAGACGGCTGAGGGGGGATCTTATCAACGCTTATAAATACTTCAAGGAGGGGTGTCAGGAGGATGGGACCAGGCTCTTTTCAGTGGTGCCCAGCGACAGGACAAGGGGTAACGGGCACAAACTTGACCATGGGAAGTTCCATCTCAACACGAGGAAGAACTTCTTTCCTGTGAGGGTGGCAGAGCCCTGGCACAGGCTGCCCAGAGAGGTGGTGGAGTCTCCGTCTCTGGAGACATTCCAACCCCGCTTGGACGCGTTCCTGTGCCACCTGCTCTGGGTGACCCTGCTCTGGCAGGGGGTGGGACAGGATGATCTCCAGAGGTCCCTTCCCACCCCCGCCATTCTGTGACTCTGTGAGGTGCGACGGGAGGAACCCCGGCCGCCTCTCCCAGTAACCAGGCAAAGCACAACAGCTCTCGACAGGGGAAAGCCCTGCGCTGCCCAGGACGGGGACTGGGAGGCTCAGTGTTCCCGCCCCCCAGTTTCTCTTAAACCTCAATCACTCCACCACCAGAGCACGCTCCTGTCCCCTGCTACCGCTACCACTTCAGGGCATTAATTGCCATCACACTCCAAGGGCACTAATTGCCAATCATAGCAGTAAAGTGGCTCTGACAAACTAACAGCCCATCCTTGCTTCGAAAAGGGGGGGGCCCTGAGGTTAACCATTTTGCTATCATCAACTAGATGATCTGTAAGGTCCCTTCCAACCTGAACCATTCTAATTTGGGGCTGTTTGGCCATCCTGAGTTACAAGGTCTTTGGACAAAGGATACCTTGAAGTTGTAGTCAACCCCCCAGCACAGAAGTATGAGATGTATTTTGCCTCGGCCAGGCAGCTGTGAATCAGCTGTCCCCACCAGCCAGGTGTCACCGACACGGAGTGGTAAAGGTTGGTCCCCACCTCAAAGCTGGACCTCCTGAAGCTGCGAGATACCCAGGAGCAGCTGGGCTGGGACCAGTCCTCGCGGGCGCTCGGCAGGAAAGATTATAGATTATTCCCTGGAGGTTGTTGTGCATCTCCGGCACAATTCATTAGTATTTCAGAAAGGTGTGACGGCTTTCTGAAATACTATTTACTGTACAGATTTTAGGCATGCATGCCATGTGCCACCCAAATTGACAAACGCTCTCCTCTTCTCCTTCCCCCCAGGGACGGTGCTTCGGGTGCCGAAGGCAGAGCTGCAGGAATGGCGCGGGTTTCAGGGGCAGGCTGTGGCACAGCCCTCACGGCCGACACACCAAACCGCGGCTCTCTGAGCCGACGCTGCTGCTTCCCCCCTCTGAAGCACCACCTGATGCAGCTGAGACCCGAACCCTTCCCACGACCGCGTATTCCTGAAATCACCGACTTGCCTCAACTTTTTTTTTGCTACACCATCCATCCTGCCTAGAGCTTTCTTGAACTCATATTTCCCGACGAACTCAATACTCAGTTCAAGTTCACCGAAAGGTCTGAAATTCTTTCAAGGAAGGCAGGGCTGCGTTTGAGGATGAAAAGGGCCAAGTTGCCATTTCCCACTGAAGCCGTGCAAAACTCGCAGATCCTTCATACCGCGCGTAGGGAATCCAGTCGGAGTGTGTCATCCTGGCTGAAGTCTCACGCCTGTCCAAACCCCATAACTCAAATCCAGCCGGAGAGACTCTGATCCTCACTTGGACTAGAACATTGCACACTTTTCTACAAGAAACTCCTGGGGAAGAAAAGAGCGCAAAGTTGCGTGTGGCTCAACAGCCTGGTGTGAAATGACCACAAACAGCTGATCAGTGCTTGGAAACGCGACCGCAGGTGCACAATCACCCCTGAATGTTATGGATGAGACCCTTCAGGTTGGCTCTTCTCCGTCGGTTCCCTGCAGACCCTGGAAACCAAGTATGGGTCGCCTCGAATCACACCCACAGGCTCCACCTACACTTGATTTCCAAGGGCTCACCCAGCAGATGTCAAGGAGCTCCTGGAAACCCGTTCCCCGAGACAGGCTTCTTCCCACCCTGCGCTCTCTGCGTACATTACTGAAGTGCCACGTAGATGCAAACAAGTTCCATTTCAAACTTCTTACAAAATTTCTGTAAAAACTTGGTTGCAATGAATCTGTTTGTAAAATGCATACGTTTGCTTTCTCTTTTTTAAGAAACAGTTAGGAACAGGTAAGAGCATATCGTACTGAACTTTCACAGACGTAACACGTTTTTCCAGATAATCTGTGCTCATTTAAAAACACCAAGCTTCAGACAATTCACGTCCCCACTGAATTAAAGGTAGGCAGGAATCAGAGGCTGACTAGAGGAAAGACGTATATGCAATATAGTTGGTAAATATCTGTTTTGTTTTCTGCTTGTTTCCCAAACAGCTCCCCGAGAAAGGAGCACTCCTTGTGCAGGGAGACGCAGCGGAGCCCGAGTCCCCGCGGCCCCAGGCAGCTCTTCTCGTGCGTCTCAGCCCCGACCAGAAACCTCTAAAACCACACACAGAGCGCTTCAATATATTCCAATTCGGACTTCAGCTCTCACCTCGCTGTTCCAGCTCCGTGCTCCCTCTCGGCAGCGATCACTAGAGGTTTTGAAGCATTGCAATCGTTTATATTCATGCTCATTATCTTTAGCAATTGGCTACCTACCCATGCAGTGCCCAAGCTAGCCAAAACCGACTGGAGGGGTCCTGGGATAAAATCACCACTGAATTGTGTACTCCTTCCCAGATACAGCCTGACCTTCAAACGTTCAAAGAAACCCATGACTTTCGAAGTCACAGGGCTGTGATATGAAAAGAAATATATCATTTTAGTTACATTTTTAAAAAAATGCATCCATATTTTTAAGCAGCTTTGCAGAGGAATACTTAGACTTTTTACTGAAGTTCAGTCACACCCAGGTAATGACCATGTTTCTCATAAAACTCAATTCATCCGCTTTGGAAGAATTTCATACTGCTACTTTAGCTTTGCACCTGTGCAAGATTCGTTTCGAACATATTTCTCCATCCCCAGCTGAGTCCAAATCCCTCCCAGCATCAGAAAGGCAGCGACGAACTCTCTTTGCACCGTGCCTTTCCCCCTGCGTGGCGCCCTGCAGCTCGGCTTTCCTGCATGTCTCGTCCTTCTGGCATTTCTCTCAGTGCTGGCTCAGAAACGTCCGTGTAACCCCATCAAGGTACTGGTCTCCTGCCCAGACAGGACAGACGGACAGACCAAAAGCTCGGCTGGGTTTAGGGGTTACCTTTAGGGCTGCTGTGGCGTTAGCGCCAGGCTCCGACGCTCCCGGGACCATTTGATGTCCTGCCTTCCCCTCAGATCCATCCAAACCCGGTGCCCACCAGGAGCCCCTGTCCCCGGCACCGTCCCTGCCCAGCCCCGGCGAGAGGCAGCGGGACCGACAGCACTCCAGACCAAAACGTGAACTGCATTTCTTGGGGAAACTAAACACTTTGGAGGATCTGCATTTTTTGCATTAGGATTTGGAATTACAGGTGAACCCGGCTTAACCTGAAGAGTTCAGAGCCTCCGGACCGAGGATGGATGCGACGGTGCTGGCACCCACTCTGCGTCAACTTGGCTGCTGCGCTCTGGCATTCACTAACTCACTTTGACACCTTTTGCTAGAAAAGGCTTGAAATAAAACACCGATAACAGTAGGTATTCCTATTCTTTATGTGAATCCTCAAGTCATTTTAAGGAAAACAGAATTCAAGCACATCTGGTATTTTATTTATGGAGATTACACACTCCCACATGAAAGAAACCATCCACTTAAACTGATAACAAAAAACCCCCACTTTTCCATCTGCCTTTGGGCTAAGAGACCATTAATATCCACAGCCTATTGTCAAGCGACTTTACAACATCTTGTAAAAAGGCCTGAAGGAAGCTCAAATGCCAAGAGGCCCCGGTTTCGTAGCATCTCGCTTTGCCTTGAACAATGGCTGCCCCTTTCCAGCCTACCCAGAAAACACACCATGACGTGACCGAGTCATCTCCCAGCGCCAAAGCACACACATCAGCCAAGTTTTGGGGACTCAGGGCAGAGAACGCGACCCCCGATAGAAAAAGGAATGTCTTTGTACATTATTCCGCTGACCCATAAAAGGTAAGTGCACTCCAGACGACACCAATCATCTCAGCTCTTTGCATATTTGCAGTTCCCTAGAAAGGAGGACCGAGGTCCAAACTTTGCTGCCAACGTGCCAACCTCTTCCCCATCCCAGCAGGGTGAGTTTTCACATGGCTTAATTTCCCTTAATTGAGTAAAATCACCCAATGTGGCAGGTGAGAGAAGCTGGCAGGAGGTTTTTTTCTCCCTTCCACTGCCAGCTCTTCCCGGCTGAGGATGGCAGCCCTGGAAAGTGCTGTGGTAGCGATGCGCTAGTGGGTAATCAATGAGTAATCACCCACAGATGTCAGCGACGGGTCCCCAGGACACCACTGTCAGTCCCTGAATGCTGAGTGAGGCAGCCTGGGGCACGGGCAAAGCCTGAGGAGCATCCCCTCCTCTTCCAGGAGCCGAGGGCCCCAGCTGGGCTAGATCGGCAAACGGAGTGCCGGTGTTTGCTGAAAGCATGACCACAGGACAGGCTGTGAACACGGACATCGACAAATTCCCACTGGTGCAGCTGGGATTTTTTTCCCATGAGCCACGAGAGGGACCCAGATGCTGCCAGTGCTCTGCCCGCAGCCGGGATGCTGCAGCCCCGCGTCTCTACCCGCAGCCGGGATGATGCTGCAGCTCTGCCTGAGAGGGTGCAAGCAAGAAGCAAAACCTCAAGTACAAGCAGCGGAGTCTGCGCTGCTGTCTTCATTCTCAGTCCTTCTGCTTTCGTCGGCCCATTTCCTCACCTGGGATAGAGCAAGCAGGTTGGACTCACTCCCACTATTCAGGAAAAAACCCCCTTTCTGCTGGGACTCTTCCTTTTGCACACCCTCTGAAGGCTGCTGCAGCCACTCTCCTCCCACCGGTGGAAATCTCAGCAACTCACTAACCTCACAGCCGCTTGCACGCCAGCGGCTCACTACTGGCAGCTCTTCTCCCTCTCTTCACTTAAACACAGTCTTGGTTATAAAGATAAGGGAGTACATTTCCGAGATCAGCCGTGCACTCCAAGCAAGGCAGCTGCACGGCTTCCACGCTCCTCGCTGGTGAACCATCATCCCCAGGAAACCAGAATTTCTCATCTCTAAGACGCAAAAACTCATATCCTCAAGCTGGATCAGCCCCAAATACCTCTCAGCGATACTGACCTGATGCCTATACAGAAAATAAGCTGTGTAAATGGTGGCTGGACATTTCTGCTCCGTGATGGTCCAGAGGACGGTCTCGCTGCCCGGGACCTCCTGCCAGCGCATTCCCTCGGGCTACAAGAGAGATCCGATGCCAGTCTTGGCTGCAGAAACACAGAGTGGGTGTCCAACCAAGTGTTCGTACCGATGCTTATTGCACCGAATAGGTCAGGAGAAGAACGATTTTCATTCTCTGCTTCAGAACGCATCTGTCCTACTCGACCCCTCTGTGATAACGCCCGGGAGAGCAGCCGTCGGCGCGGGGAGCGCCAGGGCTGCAGAACGCTATCTAGTGAGAAACAGCATCGCTGCCTTTTCCCATCATCATCTTGTTCCCTTTTTTTACTAAAAGGATTTTTAACTGCCTAATTATTTGGTTTTGCAGGGAGGGAGAATTTCCATTTCCTGAGCATTTCAGGCTCCGAGACCTGTCTTTTTCCTCTTCTGCACGTACGGTTGCAAGCAAGCACAAGCTAGCTGCGCAGAGAACTGCCTGCTAAACTCCAGGTCAGACTGGTGTCAGGTTGAACCTTCACATTTAGTATTTATAAGACAAGAAGCTTTTTGTTGTATACTGCTGGTAGGGCAGCATCCGCACCCGGACCGGACACTGGTTTCTTAAATACCTACTGCAGGTGGACGGTTCAGGTCCCCAGAGCTCACAACATGCAACGCACAAGCCAACAAAGGCTTGTGGCTACCTGTCCAAATTCTGGTTTCTTAGAAACGGTTCTCTCCAAGTATACAAAACCTGCAAAATCTGGTTTTCCAACAGAATCTGCACTTAGATGTGTAGTATCATATGCATACACATATGTATAACTTCTGTCTCTAATGGTTTGTTCCCCTAAGAAAACTGCATATAGATTAAAAGTGCGGCTAAAATTGGGATAAAATCATTTTTATCTAATTCCAAAGGGATCGATAACCCCACAGCTCTTCAATGGGAAGAATTCTCGCCACAGCCAGAGGGTGAGGCAGGCGCTTCAAGGAAAATCCCGGCTCGGAAGGCTGGTGTCCCAGCAGAGAGAGAGACTCTACCCCCTCCCTCCGGCCGGAATGAAACGGAGCAGAATTACAGCTGCCGGGGAAGGGCCACTGCCAGCACCGGGCAGAATTCACTCACTTCTAAGCTGAAACTTCGTGCAATTATTTTCTAAAAATCAAGTTGCTGTCGCACATCTTCTATTGGGAAAAAAAGCTGTGATGTCCTGAGAATCTGAGCTACTCTTCTATAGCCTTTAACCCGTTTAATAAGGTTTCCGTAATAGTCTCCCAACAACAAGCTGGGAATCAAGCATCTGGTAATCTAAAGGAAATAAGAGAACACGCTTTACCTAGGACTAAAATGTAAGCAGTTAAGCGTAGCAACGGCAGAACTGCGCGGGTCCGAGAGACACTTCTGCATGGCTGAATTTGGGTTGAAAGAAAATATTTTCAATTGTTTCTCTGAAAATCTGCCAAAGTGATGAGCCAAGAGCAGGCTGCCGCACAATCACGTCGGTGTTGCAGCTTTGCTGCCTCCCCACGAAACTTACGCTCCATAAGTTTGTCAGCAAACCAGAAATTACACACAAAAATCCATGCTTGGTGGGGATTTTTTCTATTTCTTTGTTGGTTTTTTTCATTTTGGTTTTGTTTCCCTTCTTTACAACTCAGCTCACTCTGCAATTTGGCGTCCAAGTACCCAAAAAAACCCCCCTCTTTCTCCCACAGTATAACCAGGAGATCAGCCAGCGACCGCTCTGCTGCCCGGAGAGCGCGCCTTGGGGTTGCAGACCTGGGGAACGCGTGTCCCCGAGGATGTCACCGAGGGGGAAGATGTTCTGCCCCGGGATGGGGAACCGCAGGGACGGGGCTCGTCCCCCACCGCTCAGTTCTTGCTGCAGAAAAAGCAGCGATGGAGCCCCTGCTTCTGGTGCAGAAGGGTATTGAAGGTGGGAAAGCCAAGTTGCAGAATACAAGGGTATAACCAGACTTGTAAAGAAAGAGAAATTGTATGGATATATTATCTATTTTCCTGTCTTTCAGGAATTCCTAACCGGATTCTCATCCTTACCCACCTAACGGTCTATAAACTCAGTATCATATCAAATGCCCGCACAACCTCAGCCTGTCTCCTCCTGATCCACAACAACAGAGACACAATAAAACAGCCGTGACAGACAGCACCTCCAGGAAATCTCTTTTTTCTTTTTTTTTTTTAAAAAAAAGAGCCCAGCCTTTCAAGAGCACAGGCCTGACGCGATCTGCCGTGGGCGCAGATTACCCTTCACAACTCTGTAGCTTCCCGCAGGGCTCAGATGAAACTTCCTCAGTGCAATGTTCATTGCATTTCACAGGCTTTTTTGTTCACCCATAATTTCTTCCGTAATTTTCTGTCCAAACTGACATCACCCTAACTTTGCTGGTCACTCATGCGTAATTTTTCGAGCACTTTAGATGTACCTGGTCTTTTCTGATTTTTTGTTTGTCATACTCCTTTTGTCATTAACTGCAGAGCAGAGGGCCGTATCTGCTACGGCCGGAAGGGCAGTGTGCCAGCCATTTCTCCGATGCTTGCTAAGACATGTTGATGTAGAAAAGGCACGTTATGCATATAAAGACTCGCACATACACATACACACGTACCTATGCGCACTGCCTGTTTTAAGCAGAGCTTTGGAGAGTTCCGGGAGAGAGGGACTAGAGACCGTTTTATCCCAGCGGTATCACTCCCACACATACCAACCCTCCACGTGCAACCTTAAATCCCCTGCTCAGTAATAGCCAACCTTCCCAGAGGGATTGCAGTATCATTTTTGGCTCCCGTTAAACTTCTCATAAATATGTAAGATGGCCAAATAACATTTAATCAATATCCCAGTTAGGGCTTTAAAATTTTATGAACTTAAAGTTGCATGAGACAGTGAGTTGACCTACGCTGACCACAAGCTTTGCAGGTCTTTTTTAACTCGACTCCTGGACACGAAGGGCTGAGGATTTTGTCTACTCTTTAAGGTATTCACTTTTCAAAGAAGAGGAAAATTAAGCTCAAATATTTCAGTGGTTCAGTTCAGGTAAACACGTGACAGACATGCATTTCTGCTCACCGCCTTTCTCCTCCAAGACAAGGTAATTATCTTTTCAGCGAAACCAGGGGCTTCCCAGAAGTCTCCCTGACCTAACAGAGACTCAAAATAACATTTGCAAGCTCTTCATCTGCATCGAAATGCAGAAGCGAAGGGGTTGTTGGGATGGCTCCTTCCCTGCTGGGATGTGCGCAGGTACCTGCCCGACCAGCGCCGGCTCCTTCTCTCGGCCGCTCGGGAGGAAGGAACATCTGCAAGAGATAACAGCTCCGCGGAGCTGAAAGTACTTCCATCCACGTAACGAGCCATGCCCGCTGTCCTCCACACAGCTTCCATTAAGGGGTGAGACAGGGATTTTCATCAAATGTTCTTGCTCCACTCAGAACACACACATTTATTCCTATTGACATTGTATGATGCTCTGCTTCCTTCGCTTCTTGCCCATTGCAAGCCTCAGCCAGGCTTCAGCCCACATCACTGAAGATATTCTCCTCTCTCCACCCCTTCCTATACTCTGTCACTGGTTTCTACTGGGGTCCTCGCTCTCCACTGCCGTGCCCAATTAATCCGTGGTTTGGGCAAGTTTCCACTTTGTCTTCCCGAAGGTCCTCAGGAGACAGAGGTGGGATGGGGAATGCCACCAGCCGGGCTCTTTCTTTACCGAGACCACCTCCCAGTGAAGTCAGAGGCAACAGTCTGACTAGTCTCAGCCAGAGGAACCTTAGGCTCCCAACTTCTGCCCTAAAACCTGAGGGACTATAAATATCTCTCCAGAGTGGAGAGAATTCCTTTCTGACACATTGTATAATGGATGCAATATAAAAAGGCACTGCGCTTGGCAGGCTGTGCAGGGCTTCCCTTCGCGGGCTCAACAAACAGGCTGGGGTTTGATGATTTTCTTTCCACTGTACGGCCACAACTGCATTTCACGGCAAGACGGCTCTCCCGGGAAAGAACCTGTATTCCTCTTAACGGAGAAGCTGAAGAGACTTCCTTCAAAGTTTCCAAACCTTTGAAGTGACCCCAGCCGCATGAGCTCACGGCTGTGTTTGCCAAGTGTATGAAGGTGTGAACGTCGGCGGCAGTTTTGTCCTGTTATTAATTGCTTTTTGCAGAGAAGCCCGCGGCAGGGTGAAGCTCTGCGCTCACCAGGCAGCTGGTGATCTTCAGCCGCGGCACTCGGCCCATTGCCACCGAACGGACCCCAGATAAGCAAAGCAGCCGGGTTCGGCCAGACTCACGGCCAGGCACCTGAGGAGACGAGGCAGGAAGAAAGCATGGAGCTTTGTTCTCACTCGTTACGTGGCCCTCGTCCAAAGCCAACGAGATCCACTTGGAATCAAGAAAAAAATTATCAAAACCTAGTTGGAGGGTTCAAAAAGAAAGGCTGCTGCAGCAGGCCGAGCTGCGAAGGGCTGAGACAGGGAGCGGGGATGAGCGAACTGGTCCGAGAGCCAGGCGCAGCAGGAGGCAGGAGATCTGGGCTCCAGACACAGCCCAGGCTGGCTGAACGGCCTTCCCGCCACCCAGTCACGTACCCCGCCACTCTCATTCCTCCAGCTACAGCATCAAAAGACATACCCACTTCTCCAGTCCTTCTAGCTGTGATGTTTAACGCACATGAGTCCGTCGGTGGCTTTATTAGCGGCAGGGCTCATCCGTGGCCCTGCAACACCACGTCAGCACCAGCACTGGCTTCTCCCGCACACCCGCAGTTAAGCAGAAGGCTAACCAGGGTAAAGGAATCAAGAGTTCTCCTCTCTCATTTAAAAAAGGAACAAAGCATTAAATTTAACATAATTATTCCTGATCTATAATATTGCACCCAAAAATGGCAGTTCCATTTCCCTCCTGTAGACACCAGCGACACACAGCTCCTTTGGTCACTGCAAAATGAGTGCTGCCAAGGAAAACGCTCTCTGTGAACAAACTAGGTGCACTTGTAATTTAGCAAAGCTGCAGGCGTCACTACAGACATACCGAACCCAGACTCTCCAGAGAATTCAAACGAGAAGCATCCTAACAGACGCCTGTAAAAACCCAAGGTTTTTTTTCTAAGTTCTTGGTTATTGGATTTGGTCTTTCTCCAGGAGAAAGAGGAGATAGTCCGATACAGTACCCATAAATCTCTGCCTGTCCCCAACAATGCAAACAACATAAGCCTCTTGGGTTTTGCTTAAAAACAAACCAGAAACCAGAACCACTAGCTCTCATACAGCACTGTCCTACGAACGTGTTTGACAGCTATATTTAAGATGCTATCGCACACCAGTAGAAATAATGCAGATCAAACCATAAACAGAATACAAACAGAAATATCCAACAAAAGCTGATGTGCTGAATATCCCTTCTTTGACCAACTAACTAAGGGTTCTGGCCTCGCCGCAAATGGTCCAAAATCAGCGATTCGACAGCTCCTCTGAAGAGCTGAACATCACACCTACCACAGTCTCACGGGGGTCCTCTCATTAAGCTCCTCCAGCCCCGCACTTTTCCGGCAGGATTGCTGAAGAGGCTGACAGGAAATAATGTGAATTACAGTGAGACTTCAAAATATGACTTACGGCCTTTTTTAAAGCCAAAAGCTTTAATGAAAGCTCTGTCGACCAGACACCGACGATGACCTGGCAAAGAATGCTCAGCTGGGGAGATAAGACTTGACAACAGATTTTCAGGAGCAACAACAACAAAGGAGAAGGCCCTGCCAGCAAGGTAAGAAATGAGGGGTACAGGCACGGAAAGAATTGGTTTGACATTCAGCTAGTTCCCCAACCAGGTTTAAAATTACTCATCTGACTCAGAAGCTCGAGGCGCCACACTCTTTATTCAAAAGGAATCGCAAACCACTCAACTTCCAAAGCTCTGAAGCACTGACCATCAGCTGCTCCTTCCAGCAAACCTCTATTTTTTGGCTGGAACAGAATCAGAAGTGCTGAAATACCACAAATAAGATTATTACCTCAGGTAGGAGGGTTATAACCAGGATGGTCAGCTATAAGACTTTGGAGAATTTTGATCGTACTGCAGAATACCTCTGTTTTGAGGCTTGCTCGCTCAGCCACCAACGCACAATGGGCAGCGCACGTCGTCTTCTGAAGAACTGGGAAGTCCCTGGGAAAAAATAACCTTCTCCTAGTCTCTTTGTCTCCATATAATTAAGCTCAATACTACAAAGCATCCATGGGGGGAAGCATTTTATGAGGTTCTCAAGAGCTGCAGTAACATTTCTCGTACGGGATGGTCTACGTAAAAACTGTTGATTACTGATCTCATTTATCTTTCACTACAAAAGTCACTCCTGTTCCCAGATGCATAATAGGTGTTAAGAGTAGGAACCCTGAAAAATAAATTGAAAAAGTTACAATAGCAAATGGCTTGTTTATGCCATAATTGGTATTAGGCAATTAATGGTGGGATGAAACATCACATTGCTTCTGAAAACAAAAAGCAATACTGTTTAAAGAACATTTAATGAGCACGTTTTATGTTGTCCTCAGCAAGTTTACTGCCAAGCCATACACATTTCTTTTGTCTCTAATGAAAGGGTCATCGCTACTTGCTTCTTGTTAAATTCACAAGTTAAAAAAAAAAAAAAAGGCACAAATGTAATGTTTTAAACTTGAAATTCACCTTCTCAAGAAGCAGTTGTTTAAGTTCAAAGACATTTACTCGGCAGAGACGCGGCGCTGCGCAGGCTGTCAGAATTCCAGACAAACCAAACACCTCCATGCAGAAAGACGGAGTTCAGCGGCCGCATGTCACAGAGATCTATTGTATAGCTCTGATACCCGGATACTCCAAATATTTGACATTCCAAAATCTTCACTATTAATGAGGTGAGATCCTGAGCAACCGGGAAAAACGAAGGCGGAAATAATGTGTTTATTTGCTAGGACTAAGTATTCTGCTGGGCAATTCAGGGCAGTTTCCCAGACCGCAATAGAGGGGGATAACGCCTAAATCACTTTAAACCAGAAAAATTACCTGATCTGCTGGTTCCCAAAAACCATTTTCTACATCTGTTTCTCCTACGCAATTCAAATGTCACCGCTCTCTGCCGTTACATTAGAAAGGCTCGACGCCAATGCGCTGCATGAGAAAGGCGCTGCGTTTCCAACTACGGAAAGTTTCCGTCCCGCAGAATGGGAAGCGGTGCTACAACCACCTCCAAACCCTTTCCTTTCAGGAGATCGGGGTCCTTTTCCCTTATCTCCTGCGACTCGGCGGGGGGAGCAGCACGCAGATACCCAGAGAGGTCCCAGCACCGGGCTCAGCCCGGCAGGAGCTCAGCAGAGGAGAAAGGTGGTAACAGCAGCAGGAGTTGTCAGGAAAGTCGGTCGGTTCATTGTTTTCCTTACAACGAGCCTTTTCTCTAGGTTTGGGGGGGGAAAAAAAA
>VWZL01003827.1:121723-136520 GCA_013396915.1 Stercorarius parasiticus
TTTTTTTTTTGCTACAGCCAGCCACCAACCTCGGCAAACAATGAAGCCAGTTGGCACGGCGGCTGCCACGGGGCAAGCTCTCTTCTTCCAGGCTCCGAGAGCCCAAACAGCTCGACTAACTGGTACCCACAACGTGCTGGCGCCCCCCACTTCACACTGCTATTCAACATTCCCGACAAACGTCGGGCGGCACGTCACGTTCAAACAAGAAGAAAGCAGCAGGCCTTGGCCAGCTACACACGAGTCTGCAGTGGTGAAAACTGCCCCTAATAAAACATCACATGGGTCGGGTTTTTTTTTTTTGTATTTTTAAGGAAGAGCGATGAACAGTCCAGCATTTGGAGCGGGGAGCACTGCAGTGAAGAGATGCCAGCCTCCAAGGGAAAGCAAGATAAGCTGTCCTTACCGGAGTGATTCCACCGCACGGTGTCCAACCGCTCTAATTAAACTGTCAGCAGCGACGGCCTTCCCCACCTCTGTACTCCTGGCACCCCATCAATGATCTCTGGAGACAGATAGGAAGGGCCACAAATCCCGTTGACATATTTCGGCAGAGCTTCCTTGCCTTCAGCAGAGCTGGACCAGTGAACGTAGGCTGACCCGCCACGGCTGTACACAAAGGAGAAAATCCTCTAACCACCACGATGCCCTGGCCGTGCGTCCCTGCATCAGCCGTTCACTGGTCTTTACTGGCTCTTTTCCCCCACCACCCCTTCCTACACCCTCTTCTCCCGGTGAATGTGTAACACAGAAGGCGGAACGTTTATATTCTCAGCATCACGAGAGTATTAAAAAGACTTAAATATCAAAATAAAGGTGTTAGAATGCGAACTCCAGAAAGGCGCGAATCCAACGCACGCCTCCTTGTGTGCTTATGCCAGGTATGATCAGTTCCCTCCGACTCCGGGAACTGAACCCTCTCTGCCATAACCACCAGCCCCACGCTGCCATGGCGGGGATGCTCTTACATTCTAGTGTCTCCCTCCGGCCATGCCAAAATTCCTAGTGAAGTGGTTTTAAACCAGCCATCACCCTCCCTGGAGCAGCACGTATACCTCATCCCAATTGCCCTCCCCACCTCAAACCCCCACCGACACCTCGGCAGCGACTTCTGCTGAATTTCTGGAGCTGGTGTCATTCTGCTTTTGCAGAGCGCGCCAGGGCTGGCTGTCCCTTGAAGCTGTCAAAAAAAGAGACAAAAGCAGACAAGCTGCCTATCAGGGGAGTATTACTGACGATGCTTTGGGTGCTGGGGAGCGGGGTGAGCTGCCGGGACCGAGCGGGGCTGGGAGGGGATGTGCTGTTGAACCGGCGCTGAGCCGCGGCACAGGGCTCGTTGCTGGCCCCGATTTGCAGAGGTTAATGGACGGAAGCAAGGGACAAGCAAGGACTTTGTAACCCGTTCTTCAGCTTATACTCCAGCTGCAAAACATCGACTGCCTTTCCTACTCTCGGGGACAATACACAAACACGTAAACAAGACCCATTCAAAAGAGAGCAAGAGGAACTACTGCCGGATGCATGGCAAGAAAATAAACACCAACGGCTTGCCCGTCCCATTGGCAGCAAGTTTGAAATTAATGGGGAGAGGCAAAGTATTTTGTCTCCCAAAGAGCTGGGCTTTCCTCTCTTTTTTTATGGAGAGCAACCCTGCGGCGAGCAGCCCAGTGAAGAGCATCGCCCAGCCCCAGCGCTGGTCCCGGTGAGGATGAGGAGTAAGAGCGTGCCCTGAGCGGCTCTGTTCCTTTTTCTCTGCTTCCTTCCTGGATGGAATTACTCACTTCCTCGGCAGGAAAAATCATTACAGGACCCACTTTTCTGAGTTCATCTGAGGTTATTATCTGCTCGCTGACAGCGGGTTATGAGGCAGCCACGGAGTTTCCTCTGGCACAGTGGGGTTGCTCTCCTGTGTTCCAGGCTTTTGTATAGGGAGAATAAAGATTGGTTGCTAGATGCATTTCNCAAGCATCAAAGCGCAGGGAAGGTATACGCAGCCCCTGCAGAACAAAAGCTGACTAGCTGTGGGAGACATTTTCCTATATTGTAGGTCGATTACAATCAAAGTGGCCTTTACAACGGGCTTGGACACGGCTGGCTTTCTTCCCCTTGATGGCAAGGCAGGTCAGATCCCAAATGCTTTGTTGGTTTGCCTGCCTTATTACTTAACACAAAAGCTGCTTTTCTACGCCCAGGGTAGGAGAGCACCTCCAAAGTCTAATTCGGAAAGGATCAGAGCTCCATCACGCAATGAGGCAGAGAATTAATAATAGATCGCAGGGAGCGTGTGCGATTCTGCCTTGATGGTGACATTTATTTCTACACATATGCTCAGATAAACCTCTGTTTGATTCAAGGGAAGGTTTTACTTTGCTCTCAACGTCTCAAAAGCAAAGTTTAAAGTTAAATATTTCCCCAGCTGGATGTGGCCACAGTGTTTAGGGGAAGGAGCCGGGAGCTACGCAGCATCTGCCTGGAGGGGGAGGCGGAATATGGGGCCCATGAGGATAACGCTGCCTCTGTCTTCTGCAATAATAGCATAAAATCATCTCATACACTAATATTTGCACATCCCTCGCCTGACTCACGTGCAAATCTGAATACATACTGCAGCCTCCCCGCACAGCTGGGAAGTAGATACTTCCATGCCTGTTCTGCAGAGAATTACACCAGAGCAAACACAGAAGAGGAGGAAAGCCAGCCACAGAACCCTAAAGCCTCAAGTTCTGGGTCTCTGCTTCAAACCTTGGGAGTGCCATCACCCCACCCATGCTGGCAGTTTGCGTTCTCCTTTGAGGCTGATGCTGTGACGGCCCTTGCTGGATCCCACCAGTCCTGAACCCAAACGCTCACATTCGGCTTTGGAGGGGGCGGACGAAGGGGAGCACGGGGAGGTCTCTGGCAGGGCTACCTCAAGCACAGCCAGTCTTAAAAATAACAGATCTAGTACACAACACGCACACCCCTTTCCCAAGTAGCTGAGGAGCTGCATCCTCAACAAGTGCGTTGATGAGTTCAAGGCCAGGTTGGACGGGGCTTGGAGCAACCTGGGCTGGTGGGAGGTGTCCCTGCCCAGGGCCGGGGGTGGCACTGGGTGGGCTTTAAGGTCCCTTCCAACCTGAGCCATCCTGCGATTCTGTGATTCTATGACCAAACCCCACTCTCAGGAGCAGGGAACACACTCCAAAGAGCGACCAACACGCTGCCAGCCAAACCCCGCTGCCTTCTGCAGCCCGGCACCGAAGGCCAATTTCTCAGCCCGTGCGCAATTAGTCAAAGGCCGCCTCTTCCAAGGAAGCGGCTCTCACGAACGCTGAGCAAGAGCAACAAGACGGCAAATTAGCCATCACCGTGCCCATTCAATCACACGCAGCAATTACGGGGTTTTGTAATGAAAAGTCCACTCAGGGCTTGGATTACAGCTTTCCGGAGCTTCTGCCAATGGCATCATTTGAAACACCAAGTTTGGGCTTGATTTTAAGTGTTTAGTAGCATTTGGCAACTGGATAAATGAACGTGACTCTGAAAGCCCTTTCATGCTGCGACGAGGAAATTCTCCAAAAACGGAAAACAACGAACAGCGCTTCCTGGGAAGCCAGAGAAAAATCCGTCTGACACACAGCTAAAATAAATAAAAATAAAAAAACGAGAAAAAAAAACAAAACAAACCAACAAAAAAAACCCTCAGCTCTTTTTACAGGTATAAACTTTTCAAAGTTTATAGCTTTTACTGCAGGCACAGGACTTGAAATGAGCACCCTCAGCCAAAAACCCAGCAGCGACAGTAGGAAATGAAGAATCTCACCTGAAGAACGCGGTACTTACGGTAGAGGCAGCCGGCATCGCCCTCCAGCTGGGACCACCCCGGGCAGCACCGGTACGTGGTCTGGTGTGTCACCTTGTACACCTGCCTGTAGCCCGTGTAATACGCAGTTCTGAAACGTAAAAAAACAAGGTACCACCCAGACAACGTTAATTCCCGCAGAACGAGGAAACTGGGAAGAAGAGAAGTTGTAACTCTAACTGGGGATGCAAATAAAAGGAGGAATTCGCTTTCCAAACTTGCTGACTTTTTTTTTTTTTTTTTTTTTCCCCACCTGGTCTAGCAATGATCGCTGATGCTAAGAAAATACTTCTTAATTTACTTTAATCGGGAACACGAGAGACTGGAGTGTCCAGGTCCTCATAACACCCCTTCCAGGGTAGGGGTTGGGGCAGTAAAGCAGGGATTGATCTGAAGCATAAATAAATACAAGTGACAGTTTTTTCCCCCGGAAACGTGATGCTGTGTGTACGTGAAAATTGAAACACAGATAAAACTTTTGAAGCCGATTTTTAAAAAGCTCCTTTGGCAGAACATGAAACTACTCCACCAAAGCAAATCAGGCAAACAACAACAAATATTTGGCACAGCAGATGTGTTGTACATGTCCACTGAAAATATTTATCCTAACTCAGTCTAGTTGTTTTGGTTTTGTCTGAACGTTTCTACAAAAAAACCCTAAATAACGGTGAACCATTGATTCCTCTGAAGGAAACCTTCGGCTACTCTTCTCTGCCAGTCAGCATATGGAAGCACAGCTGAGAAAAATAAAAGCAGATACTGGTTGGGTTTTTTTTTGTACGAGCTGTTAACAAATTATGAAGGAAATAGTCATGTTCCAGAAGCAGCTGAGAAAGCAATTTGCAGCCGCTCAGGCAGCAGAAGGGCGAGCAATCAGGCTCAGCTCCATCCGGATGCTCTCGGTACCGAGGGCCATCTCCCAGCCCCGGCTCTCCCGCGGTGCCGGGCACAAGAGGACACGGTGGGTGCGGGGGGCGGTGCTAACAAGAATGCACTGTGTGGGCTGTTCTGGAAAACACCCTCCTTTTCACCCAAAAGGAGAAAGACCGCACGGTGGCAAGCAGCCTCCTCCATCTGCCCTGCCCAGGCTCAGAAACGCGGAGGGAAAGGTATTCCGAGAAATAGCTCTGTAGGACTCAGCTCAGGACTAATCCCAGCCTCCGCCCTGCCCCCAGCAGCACCCGCAATGCCTCGCTGGGTTCCATCGGACATTTCAGATCCCCAGGTCAGCCCAAGGGGGTTCTCAAGGAGATGCAAATATTTTGACAGCCCCAGTTGCCTGTGGATATCTGGATGCTGCAGACTGGAAAGAACCACAGAGGAGATACTTTATCTTCAATGTTTCTGTTTTCTTTTGTGTTTTAAGGAGTCCCTGGCACAGAAAATGTTGAATGAGCCAGAACTAATGGAACCCAGGCTTAAAAATCCTGCTGTGTCCTGCTGCTGGAAAATCCACTTCCAGCCCCTCCGGGACAGCGCCGTCATTCCTACAGGTTTCGTTGCTGAGGCTGAGCAAAGCCGCCTTCTGTTGCTGCCTAATTCGGGAAAGGGACACAGCCCGTAGCCAAACCTTCCCCTTCCCGGGAACGAGGGGCAGCGCAGCCCAGAGGATGCTCAGCTCATCCGCCGAGGAGCCAACGCTGCCTCTGGGAGCGGGCAGGGCCCGAGTCCCCGGGGAACAGAGCAAGGTTTGTTCCAATTTTTAGGAAACGTTACAATCCAGTATTCTTGGCATAGACACAAGCCTTATAAAAACAAACGCTACCGGTTCTGGAACGCACAAACTCGGCAGACGACTGCCCTCTCCACTGCCCCTTTATCCCTGTCCTGACGCAGGCTCTGCTCCGGCCGAAAGCCACATCCATGCTGGCAGCGGCACTTACAGCCCAGGTGAAGTGCTGGGACCGCAGCAGCATCTGCAGCAGCCCGAGCGTGCCTGGGAATTTTAGGAAAATTAGCTAAGGACGATGAACGCCGCAGACAGCGGCTCCTCGCCAGGCGGGTGGGCTGCACCCAGCGCTGCTCCAGGGACAGGAGAGCAGATGTTGGATTTGCCCGGTTGTGGCCATGAACTCAAAGGCGCCGAGGCCAGTTTCAGGCCGGCCCTGTGTGTGTCAGCTCCCGAAGCTGTTAATTTGCTTCCTGAGCCCCGCGCGGCCGGAGCCGGATCCAACTGGAGCCCATCCAGCGGGTGAGCCGGAGGCTGCGCAGCATCCCTGGGAACGCCGAAAGCGCGCGCTCCACCGCCCTCCATTGCCCAGCACGAGGGAGCTTGGCAGGAGATCCTCCAGCTATTGGAATAAGCTTGCTGCGATGGGAACTCCCTAAAGGAGTTTAGAGGGAGGGGATATGGGACAAAATCTTGTCTGAGGAAAGTTTTGTGATAGTCCTTTTCCTGCACTTGCTTTGAAAACTCCCTGGGTGAAATCCCTCACAGCACCTCTAGGTTTCGCCTCCGTGTTTTCATGAGGAACAGAGTTTTAGCACCAGCCTGTTCTGATGTTTATAATGAAGCACGACAGAAAGTTTTTTTCATTTCAGTTCCTTGATTTACAATGTCAAAAATATACATTAAAGACCTAAAGGGACAGCTGGGTCTGGAGAGTTCCCAGCCTTTGAAGTAGAAGCAGACAGGGCACCTATCATTTCAAAGTCCTCTCTTTAAAACGCAGTCAAAAGACGGACTCTGTTTGCTCCTTTATTACCAGTACACAGATATCATCACCAAGATAATTACTGGCAATTACAGGTTAGGAGGAATTCCTAAAGTCAAGACTTAAAAGCCGTCTCTAGTCCAAGATGCTTCTTTGAAACGACTGCTATCACGGTTATTTTGTCAAGGCTTGTAACCGCCTCGTGAGGCCGGGGAAGCAGGTGGGGGACAGAAGACGGGGCACACTGTAGTTTGGCTGCTGTGTGGGTAAGAAAAGCGCATTATTTGCGCTGTTGCCCATGTTCACAGCCCTCTCCCTACACCTCCTCCATGCTTGGTCTCCCAGCCCCCAGTAAGACCAGTCAGTGACTGAAGGGACACTGCAATTAGCTGAACGACTACATCAATTCTCCGCTCAGAGAACGCCCAAACCCCTTTCTTGCAGGTACAAGCCAGGCCCCGCTGGGCTGTCCGCCCCTCTGAGCTGGGCCTGAGCACGGTGCCACCACAGCACCCAGCCCTCCTCCCGGAGCATCACTTGCACAACGCCCACGTTCGTTTATTTTTTTTCAGACCACGCACAGTAACCCTCCCTTGGGCTCAGCAACTGCCTTCAGCCCAGTAAAATTTTACAGAGGCATCCAGATCTTTGAAGCTGAGACATCTAAAGATACAGGACTAACGCACGTGATGGGATTAAGTCATTCCGTTAACACGCTGTAATACGCTGTCAGAAGGCTGGGAACAGCTAACCACAACAACGAAGCTTCTCTAGAACAAAAAGTTATCTAAAAGATATAAAATCTTCTTTTGGGGAATTCCTTAACAGCTTAAAAACTCTGAGTGTCCCAAAGATGGCAGGCAGGGCCAGAAGCCCAGAGATGCACTCAGGGTTTACAAAACCTCCCACAGTCTGCTGGCTTTAAGAAAAGTAAATACCTAGAGAATTTAGACAGAGAATTTAGATAGAGAAAAATATCTAATAAAGCAACTGTACAGCTAATTTGTGGGTTTGGAGCCACAATCTCTCTCTGCCCGTTTACATCGACCCCTGTGTGAATGCCTTTGGTGCCTTCATGCCAGACCCACTGAAGGTGGGGTACCACCACTGGGCGCTTCTCCCCGCTCCCTGCAGAGCCGCCAGGGACCGAGGAGAGCCACAGCCATGCTGTCTGGTCACTAAGGAGGGTACCAAGCGGTTGTTGAGGCTGTCTCCCGTGCCGGACCACAGCCTGGGCACAGGACAGGCACACGCGGGGCTGTGCCCAGCCACCGCCGGCACGATGGGCGGCCGCAAAGCGAGCAAGCAGCTCGCTTCCTCGCCACTGCTGGTGAGCAGAACCCATTGCCACCACGCAAGGAGCAAGCCAAGGAAGGAAGAGGACGTACCTCCGCTCGTAGCCCACGCACCACTGCCGTCCCCCGCAGCCCTGCTTCCAGACCTTGAGGGTGCGGGTGAAGGCCTGGGCGCACGGCTGCCGGTGTCCCACGATGGCCACCTCCTGCTCCGCGCAGACGTTTGGCCTGGAACAGAGAAAATGAGGTGTGCGGGGGTCTGCGGGCTGCCGAGGGAAGGCTGCAGGGCTCCCACCGCTCCAACAGGCGCCAGTTACGGGCAACTTCATTTGCTTGCTGAAAGAGCAGGAAGAGCTTACGCAATACACAGTATTCGCCTCCTCATTTAATTGAATCGGTGCAAAGAAAAGAAATCTGCCCAGGTCGGCCCACCACAAGCAGTTTGTGAAGCGCAGCCCATCCATCCCCCCCCCAGAACTCTTGGGGTCCATGCCACGGGGTGCAGAGAGGGTGCTGAGGGGGTGGCACCCACCTCCACGGCTCGCGGATCAGTTAAACCTGGGAGAACCGCACGGTGAACACCGCAAACCCACGTTCATAGATGGAAAACTGCTGCCCAGCGAGGACACACCGCGCACCCCGCGCTACACGCGGGTGGGGGCCACGGGAACCTGCCGCTTCCGGAGCCCCCTCCTTGTCCCCCCCGCCGAGGTGCAGCCCCGGGGTGCTCAGCCGCAGCGACAGAGACCCAGAGCCGCAGGGTTCGCACCACGGCGAGGCAGCGGTGCCGGGGGGGATCCGGGAGCTGCGGACGATTCGTACCTCTAGGTCCTGGGACTCGCTACCACCCACTTGAAAAATGCAGCGATTGCTTTTGCACTGACACATTACGGCTAATTTTTCAGCCTTAAAACAGAGAGGATGCATCAGAAAAGAGGAAGCAGCCAACGTGATAGGGAAGCACAATAATTCCTGTGTTTGTCCATTCTGCCCACCCTCAGCTAACAAAGAATACACAGGCTCTCTTTGCACCTAGGGGACTGTTTTCCTGACTACCATCCTTACAAACACCAGTATCTGCATCTTCTGGCAGTGTTTGGGGAAAAAAATATATATTCTGCCACTAGAAATGATACATCATGTCATTAATACTGCTTTAAATCAGAATTCAGTTTGCTGTCTTAGACATTATCTATCTCACTCGTTCACAGCTAAGGGCTGCAAGACTAATTACAGGAAATAAAGTGAATATATGTAATTCAGTGAGCCAGAAAATAAGAAAAATACCCTTTCCAGTTTATTCCTTTTCTAATCCTAACTCTCTCTCACCAAATGCGAGCCAGCAGTTTTAACTAAGAGGGAAATATTTGTCCCTGACTTAACAAGTTATAAACCATTTATTATTTGGGACTGCCGCTGCCGCCTCCGATTCTTCAAAAGGGACCGGGAGTTTTCACAAAAATACTTTCTGTAGAAGAAGTTAAACTAAATAATGTGGACGTGGTGAAGCATAGAGATTGCAGCTGGCATCTGGCAGCTCCAAGACGTTTCAATTCCCCCACTGTTGCAGCACATGCCTTTGGGATTACCGGCGTGGTGCCTTCCCCCTCCGCCTCTGCTCCGACATCTCCTCTCCTCATCCCCATGCGTGGCTGCTGCCGGGCTCCTCGGCTCGCGGAGCTGCGCACCCATCGCTCCACCGGCACAGCCCTCCCCAGCGCTAACGGAGCCCGCTTTATCCTGCTGGTTGGCTTCCTGAGTGTCTCCATGGGGAGAGCTGGAAGCTGGTGCCCAGCGGGATCTCCCTGGAGCATCTCTCCCTCCTCCGGCGCCTCGCCCCGGGCTGCCTGCGCCCCCGAGAAACGGGCTGAAAGGAACCAGAAGAACAAGGCTGGCAGCGGAACCGCTTCGCTGCAATTTATCACAGCGCAGAGAGGCTCCCGCGCGCCCTGGAGAGCGGTGGGGTGCGTGAGGGGCAGCCCTAGCAGCGTTCCGTGGGAAGCGACGGCACTTCCCAGGCACTGGCGCTTTCTTTTCCCCGACACCTTGGCACGTCTCATTGCTCGCATCTCATCCAAGAAGTCCTAAAAGCACTTGTCAAGGCAGGAGCACAAAACCTCTGACGCAGGGAGAAGAGGCGTCTTCTTGCCAAGCCTTTATCTGCTGAAAGGGACCCCTTTTCAGCCCAGAAGCTCCAGACCCCAGGCCAGCAGCGCGGAGGCAGCACACCACGCCACGCTGGGCTCATTTCCAAAAAGAATTAGAGCAACCTCCCTGCACCAAGAGATCATCTTCTGGCCGGGGACCAAATTTGCAAGGAAGTTTTCCAAAGAAGCCAAATAATTAACACCAAACTGTAACTGTAAAATTTAATTAAAAAGAACGGACTACGTGCTGCTGGAGTAACAGCAAAAGGGGGAAAGAAGCATGCAATTAAAAAAAAAGAAAAAGATGCACGAAGTGCAATAAAAGTAGCGGTTGTGTGAAGAAAGGTCAAACTATTTACACAACAATCACCTCTTGCGCTCACACAATAGCAATGTTTCAGTTAAAAACAGCGAGTGAGCTCCTACAAGGAAAGACCATCCAGATTTTCAAATTTCTGTTCACCTTTATGTACCTCTGGTACTAAATACAGAGACACAGACCAGCCCTCCCTCCCCTCCGCTCCTCCCTTCGCCCTCGGTTTTAAAATACTGTATTTAGCTTCTGCTTTACAGTTCCCTGCCCCATGAACACACTCGGGTTCTCTTTTCTTGCTACTTACATATGGGGCTGCAGTTTGCTGCCAGAAGCCAGAGAGGACACCCGCAATGCGAGGACGAATGACAGTGCCACCGCACGGAACTCCATCGCAGCAGCTCCTCGCTCCCCCAGGTGCTTCCCGGGGGCGCCCAGAAAATCTCACCGCCGCCCCACGCGCGACTTGCACCTTCCCGTTCCTCAGAGGAGAACGCTCCTGGCTACCGCCTCTTCCCAACTTGCCGGTGTCTCTCTTTCTGGCGAAGGACAACGCTTTCGGAGCACACAGGAATTCCCGCGAGGGAGAGCAGACTTATCACCCCTGGGTGCTTCCTCCCATAGGGGTTCAGTTCAGCAAGTTTCTTCAGACCACGGGAAATGATTATTACAGTGCAGATCGTCACTGGGTTTTTCCCCCAAACCAAACCTGGCTTCTTACGCTCCTTCGCTCGCAGTGAAATGTACTGAAGCGACTTTTCCTTCTGGGATTTGCTTCTTGACAAAGCCCGGAGACCCCACAAGCCCTGGGTTCTGCCCAGCAGTGAAGCCCCATGTGGGTTCAGCCGATGCGGAGCTGCGAGCCACTTCGTCAGGAAATGTAAAATCCAGCACTCGGCAAGGGACGGGAAGAGGAGGGGGGCTCTCCTCTCTCCTGCACCCCGGGAATCCCACCTCCCAGAGGGCTTCTCCAAAGGCTGGCAGAGCGCTCCTTACCCCAGCCGCGGAGCCAAAGCCATCCTCCTGCCACAGCTCCCCACCGTCCTCCGGAGACGGGGCACACAAGAGCAGCTTTCCCGCATCGCAAGGGAGTAATAAAACTTTCCTCCTGCCTTTCGCAGGTCCGGCTCCTTTCCCTCACATGCTCTTGTTTCTTTTCTTGCTGACAGTCAGAAATCCCTCCCACCAGCCGTGCCCAGCCCCGGCGAGAGGAGGGGGAAACGCTGCAGAACAGTAGCAGAAATGAGTCGGGTTTGTTTCTCCAAAGGCAGCTCTTTTGCACTACCCAAGGCCAACTCCGTACACACCACCCAAAATCCCTTTCCCAGCAACTCTAAAAACATCCCACAGAGATTCAATCCCTGCTCCGCTGCCCTGGGCTGGCTCTAGGCAGAGCTGGCCTTTGGCAAAAACGGAGTGTAAGGAGGGGGCTCGGATGAAAACTAAAAAAGTAAGAGGACTTACAAGTGGGAGTCGTTCTTCTGAGCGTTGCAACGAGCCCGCCAAGAGTCCACATTCTGCCCTGGGAATCAAAGAGAGGAGAAGCCGTGCGCGTTCAGGTTCTGCTTTGAGCGGTGCAGAAGAGGACAGGATCTGCAGCATCCCACCCCCACCTCGTATTTTGCTGTCTCAAGCAGAATGGAGAAGAGACCCGCACCTGCTGGGTGCCAACACACACACACACAGGGTACCATCCTCCCTCCCGAGCAGCTGAGAGAAAAGGGGAAGCAGCGAGCAGTGCCCGCGGTCAGTGCACAGGATGACTGGCTGCACTGAAGCACACCTGGTATTTACTCAGAGGAGGGAATAAAAGGCAGGATCATTGTAAAGCAAGCAGCTGGCTAAAACCACCACAGAACTCCGATCTTTCAGCGCTGCCCTGGAAAAGCCGTGAGACTTCTAGGACAGAAACCCAGAAAGCCACCGAGACGGCCCCCGGAGCTCTGGGGGAGCACATCTCCCTGCGCTCACCTCCCGCCACGGCCAGCGCAGCACCGCGAGCAGGAAACCAGAGCCGCAAACCAGCACGCCTGCCCAAGAGAGCAGAGAGAATCCACGTTCTGCCAAACACACGGAGAGAAGACGGTTAAAATAATATGTTTTAAGGAGGAGGCTAGCACAATTTATTAACGCTGACTTCTCGAGTGAAGCAGGATAAGGTTTGGGTGGTTTCAGTGCCCACACCACGCACGTATTTCATCGTTAAATCAAGACTAAAGTCACCACAAGCCATGCCCAAAAGCTGGTACTTCTGGAAGAAACCGAGGCAGCTGCTTTTCACACCTAAACCCTTCCGAAGTCACAGCAGTCGCACAAATGGCTCCGGTCAGAGAAAAGAGCATGTAAGAGGGACAATGCTTTCACTTCGCAGCATCTGAGAGGTGGGAAGATGGCATCTTTCAGCATTGCTGGAGAAGAAAGGCAACTACTTAAAGATGTTTTATAACGATAGAGCGAGCTCTGGGATACAATACATTCAGGCCTCCATCTTCCTGTCACGACTTTAAAAGTTAATACTTTTCTTACAGTAGGAAACGGTAAACTTAAATACTTCAAGGGCGGGTGTCAGGAGGACGGGGCCAGGCTCTTTTCAGTGGTGCCCAGTGACAGGACAAGGGGTAACGGGCACAAGCTTGACCATAGGAAGTTCCATCTCAACACGAGGAGGAACTTGTTCCTGTGAGGGTGGCAGAGCCCTGGCACAGGCTGCCCAGAGAGGTGGTGGAGTCTCCGTCTCTGGAGACATTCCAACCCCGCCTGGACGCGTTCCTGTGCCACCTGCTCTGGGTGACCCTGCCCTGGCAGGGGGCTGGACGGGATGATCTCCAGAGGGCCCTTCCCACTCCCACCATTCTGTGATCCTGTAAGGCTGCTCCCACTAAGGCTTTCAGTGCTGACTTACTGCTGCAACCCAAAAGTGTTCTGATCCTCTGTGCGGGCCCAGCTTTGGCAAACGCAGTGCTGGGTACGCGGAGCCTGGCCTTAGATGACATCCAGGTAGTATGAGGCACCAGGCCGTTCCAGTGCGCCCAGCCGCCGGGAGGGTGCAGGGGAGTGGGCAGAGCCTGGACTGTGGCTCCCTCTCCAGGAGCCCGGGGCAAGAACTCACCCAGCGCGAAGCCAACGCCGCGATCCTTCTGTAAGTAAGCGGCTTTAAACCAAGCCATGAGGCTTTCCCGTTCAACAGGCTCCCGGGAGCACGGGCTGCGGAGCGCGCGGCAGAGGATTCGTGAAACACATGTGAAAGATGGATATCTGAAACCCAGCGCTGTCTGTGAAGTCAGTTTAACATGTTTTCAATTTTGTACCGTTTCCCAGCAGAACTGCCTGCCGAAGATGTCATCCTCTGGCTCAGGGCAAAACAGCCCTGGAAAGGGGTCAAAGATACAATACGGCTCCATAAATAGTGACGATAATATCTGTAATAATGCCAGAGACCACAGAAATACAAATCTTAACTTGCCATTTGGTCCCCAGCACTATTCAATCTTTGCTACCAAGTATGCTGGACATGGCACGGCCTTTAGGGCTCGAAACTCGCATTTCTGCCCCAGTTCTGCGTTGCTCCGTCACCTTCCTGTGCTCCTCTGCCACATCCATCACACCTGGAAACTTGCACCAGGAGGTATTTTAAGGAGGGGAAAGGAGAGGGGAAAAAAAAACCCTTGTGGGTTGAGATAAAGACAGTTTAACAGAACAGTATCAGAAAAGGGAAATAGCAATAATATTAAAAATAATAGTAAAAGAATATACAAGAGGCAAGTCGCTCTCACCACCCAGTAAACTGGTGAACTGGCACCGATCGCGAGTACCCACACCCCAGCTAACCCCACTTATATACTGAGCGTGGCGGCTGTGGCATGGAATATTCCGTTGGCCATTCCATGCTTCTGTCTCGGCTCCTTCTCGCCTTCTATGGGAAGCTGAAAAAAGGCCCTGAAAAATACAACCATCAGGAGCAGGCTGGGCAGCAGCTGGGACCCCTGCCACCGCTCACCTCCCTGTCCCAAACCCGCGCCCTCCGCGCTGCGCTTTGGGATAGAAATTATTGTCTGAAAAACAGACAGAGAAGGTTTGATGTGGCCTGGGGTCGTATCGCTATTTCTGGATCGTGTTAACTCAGGAGTTATCATCTCATTACAAAACCCAGTGTAACACAGAATTCACTCGTGCGCTAAAGCCAACTAACGCAGCTTTAATGAACTCCTGCAGTGCCGCCCGCCGGTGTGGAGAATCATGGAATGGTTTGGGTTGGAAGGGACCTTAAAGGCCCCCCAGTGCCACCCCCTGCCCTGGGCAGGGACACCTCCCACCAGCCCAGGTTGCTCCAAGCCCCGTCCAACCTTGCCTTGAACCCCTCCAGGGATGGGGCAGCCACAGCTTCTCTGGGCAACCTGGGCCAGGGGCTCACCGCCCTCACAGCAAAGAATTTCTTCCCAATATCTCATCTAAACTCCCCTCTTCCAGTTGAAAGCCATTCCCCCTCGTCCCATGGCTCCCCTCCCTGCTCCAGAGTCCCTCCCCAGCTTTCCTGGAGCCCCTTTAGG
>VWZL01003827.1:136711-158512 GCA_013396915.1 Stercorarius parasiticus
TGTGGTGCGTCTGTGTCACCCTCCCGCACCCCCTGACCTGTCCCTTCGCCCCCGCAGCCCGGCAGCATCGAGCAGGCGGTGAGCGAGATCCGCGCCGTGGTGGTGCCCGGGGAGGACGGGGAGGTGCGGAGCGTCTGGCTGCTGGCAGAGGAAGTGGGGCGGGGGGGGGGNCAAACCCGCGCCTTCCGAACTGCGTGTTTAGATAAAGATCTTGTAAATATTGGTGCTGGCACAATGGATAGCCACATGGGGTGGCTGTGTCATATCCCTATTCCTGGATCATGTTAACTCATAATTTATCTCATTACAAAACCCAGTACGATACAGAATTTACTCATACGCTAAAACCCACTAACGCGGCATTAATAAACTCCTTCATCACCAAGTTACAGACTGTCAGCCCTAGAACTCACCAACGTGCAAACTGTCAGCTCTCATTTTGACGGGAGCAAAACACAAGGCGAGTTGCCCCCTTCATCGGAACTAGGCTTGGCCACACCTGCGAGCCCTGAGCACTCCCCGGGGCCAGCAGGAGGCAGGGGGGGTTCAAGCTTTCACCGCAGCCCAAGGGGAACGGGCAGAGAAAGGGTGACGGCCGGGGGGGAGCGCGCCGGCCTGCTGCCTGGTCCCGCTCTCTCCACTTACCTCACGCAGCGAGGATGGCTTCGGTCTCGGCAGCTTTACCTCAGCGTTCCTGTTAGAACAACAGACAACTTTAAATTTTTGTAAGGAAAGGCAATTAAAGCAGTTACACTAAAAATAAGCCGTAGCAGATACCAAAAGTGGTAGTTTAAGAGCTGAGCTCATTACCCTGAGCGTGTTGGGTTGCGCTAAGGATGCAATAGCAGCACAGCAGTGATAGTCCAACAGTGTAGTCTGGCAAAACTCAGGGAAAGGTAAGATCTTTTATTCGTGAAATTTGAAGAAACCAACTAGTTTCTGAATGTACAGACTGTTCTTACAGGGGAAGATAGTAAGTCAGACCACACAGTTAAAGAGAACTATTTCTCTCCCCTGAACACACGCAAATGCCATTAATAATTTAGCAAATGTGGCAACACGCTCACGGCACGGGATTAAACACTTACTGGAAGAGTAGTTGGAGACTCAAGCTCTCAAGATCTTCAGACTTACTCTGATTTTCTTAATATTTTCCTATGTTGGGACATTCAGCCTCTTATCAGACGTGCTGATTCAAAGCAAAGGCCGAGGTGGCAAATACAGCATTACTAAGACTTCAGCTTTGTTCTTAGCGACTCTCCCATCTGTCAGGCTCTTGGGTGTTTTTAGCCAGCAATCAGACCTGCTGGAGCTCAGTGCTGTTCTCTTACCAGGATCGATCACTGGAACAACGAGAAGGAGCGTCTCGTTCTTATCACGGATCAGTCCCTCCTGGTCTGCAAGTACAACTTCATCAGCCTGCAGTGCCAGCACGTGACGAGGATCGCCCTCAACGCCGTGGATACCATCTCCGTAGGAGAGTTTGAGTTCCCACCTAAGTCTCTGAACAAGTAAGTTGGCACAGGAGTACTGTAGTGTTCCTGTAATTCTTGTATTGTCATTGTAAATGGAGCTGTCAACCTCTGTCACTGGCCAAGTTTGAGGATTCTTCCTTTTGCTCATGTGACTGTGAACAATTACGAAGCCTCATCAGACCAGCTCGGAGCAGCTGCTGTTCTGCTGGAACAGTTAGTAGTTACGTTAAAAGGGAGTTTCTCAAGGACTTTCAGGATAAGATGAATAGATGTGGGAGCAGAAGTCCATCACCAGTAGGTAATGGAGCAGCACCACCACCTCAGCATTGCTAGAAAGCCGCGTGTAAACGCCAGGTCATACATAAACGCAGGCTATCACAGGCCATAGTTCAGGCATTGTGTCCCAGGTGTCTCATGAGCTGAACCTTTTTGCACTCAGCTTAAAAAAAAAACGTCCCTTTGCATATTTCAGGGGCTGAATTCTTCTATGTGCTACTTACTATCAAACTTAAATTTCAGCTCCCGGTTTTAAGCAGGTCATTTTCAGATGGTACGTTTCTAATTGAACTTGCCTCGAGGACCCGAAGGCCTTACCGTCTTAATTCTGCTGTCTCCAATATCAGGCGAGAAGGCACTGGTATTCGAATCCAGTGGGACAAGCAAAGTCGCGCCTCCTTCATCAGCAGATGGAACCCGTGGTCCACCAACATCCCTTACGTCACCTTCACCGAACATCCCATGGCAGACGCCAACGAGAAGATCGCGTCCCTCTGCCTAGTAAGGAACTCACCGCTCCTGTTCTAGGGGCCTTGTTGATCTCATAGGCTGGATGCAACTTCGATTATTTTGAAAAGATACAGCAGTTAAATCAGAGGGGCAGAACTTCGAGCTGTAAGCTGCATTTCTCCATTCTCCAAATTTTGACGTGCAGGGCAGCACAACTGCCTGGTTTTGCCACCTACCCCTAAACGGTTCAGACAAGAAGGAAGCCGAAACTTCCACAAGTGCAGAGTCCTGTAAAACCCAGAAAAAAATAGATCTTGGTGCTATTCCTGCTCCCGCTAACCTGACAGGCCGATGCCTGACCTTTTATCTAGGACTGCCAGCTAATTAAACAAATAGCTTAATTGCTAACTATAAACCTTCACTTGGGTGGTTCTCAGTTTTTCTTGCAATAGTTGCTTTCCTCTGAAGGTTTCCTTAAAACTCGAACACTACGGTAGTGTAAGTTCAACACATCAGGGATAAGGGCAGGAGAACTACAGTCAGAAATAAACAATATTAGTCACTGGTAAGTCTTTACCGTCTAGCCCGTGTGTTTAAAACACATGTAAATAGCACCGTTAAGGTTAAATGTCAGAATGTGAAGCTTACCATGGCACGGGAGATCCATGACAACTACAGCTTCAGTGTTAATCCTTCACAATTCAACATCAGCAGCTGTTAGCCTAGCAAGTTTTAAAACAATGGGAAAACACGGTTATTTTCTTTTTTTTTCTTTCAGTTGGAAAACTTTAAAACCCAGCTGATTCAAGCTGTGAAGAAAGCCCATAAGGAGTGTCTGGTGCCAGGAAGGGCTAACGGCGTGCTGGTGCTGGAGCATCCTCTTCTGATCGAGACCTACCTGGGACTGATGTCCTTCATCAACAACGAGGCCAAGCTTGGCTACTCCATGACAAGAGGCAAAATCGGATTTTAAAATTCATTGCGTTTAATCTTTTCAAGAGAAAGCAAGTTGGTACTGGTCTCCTGGGGAGAGCCCACCGCGTGGCAGAACACTGGGTAGCCAAAGTGGAGGCGTCAGGTGAAGGAAGGGGGTGGCTGTAGATCTACCAGTTCACGGGAGGCCCTGGTTGTTCTGGTCAGGTCAGATTAATCTGAAGCAGACACGAGGTGGTGTCATTCTTGCATTTTGTATCTAATTCACAGTTCCTCCTGGTTCTTCTGCAGGGCTAGCGAGCAGCGGTATTTGCCATTTCTACCTAGGTGTTCTTCCCTGTTAATTAAGCGTGATTGGTATCTGCTACAAACACTCTGTGCACACATCCCAGACGCAGCGGAACGTTCATGTCGTATTGCAGTTGTATCCCTATATATGGTGTCAAATCACGTGGTGTGCTTGGGACTGATTTGTGGTGTTTGAAGAGGTACCGGTGTTCACAATTACAGTAATCTCAGCGCTTTGATTAATGCCTGTTAAGTATTTTGAAAGCCGTGTCAGTCATTCTTTAGCAGCAGATTTTGTTAGCGCTGTACTGTCGGGTCTGCTCAGGAGCCGCGTACCTGAATGAGTACTTTGTAAAACAAAGTATATGGCTGAACACGCGTTTATTAGCTTTTTGTAAAAATACCTCCTAAGAACTAACTTCCTAATTTCTTATATATGTTTTCCTGCTGCAGCCATAGAATAAAGACTCTTTTGAGAGAATATTGCCAAAAGCTTCGCAAAAACATTTGCCTTCAAAGCTATTATTTATAAAACTGAAAAGGAATTCTATTTTGATTAGATTTATATTCTTAGCAATTTTTCTTAAATCTACTCTTAATTTGGAGCAGCAGCAGCACAGGACTTTTTAATGGAGACAGATAAAACTTTAAGCACTGTACAATCTGGATTTATACATTCTTGCACTGAACCTCATACCAGTGTCCAGTAATGAAATTCAGAAGCAGCACAAGAGAGGCTACAACTGAAATTGCTCCTGAGGCCACTCTAACAAGCTTTTTCATTGTGTATGACCTTTTATCCGTGCCATTTTATTAGAGCGTTTATTTGCACAACTACAACGCTGAATAAACGCTGTGCTGCAGCAGTGGTTTTTTTTGATCTTAAAGTAGCCGTGTGTTTCTGAAACTGCTGTAAAGTCGTGATGGAATGCAACCAGTTGTATGCCCTTCTCAATGCATTTTCTAAGATATCTATTTAATTTTCATTTATCTTACAGTAAAGTTACATTTCAACTCAGTTTGTTCTTCTTTCTTCATTTTGTGGCGACTGAGGCTGTGAAATTAAGTGGCAGAATTAAAAACATCCAATAAATTCCTAAACAACGGGCTCCCTTCCTCTGAAGAAAGCCATGGCTAGCTACCCAGGTAGAAGGAGAGTCCAACTGCTCTTTCCCTGCTGAACCGGCCACCACCAATTTGGCACCAGATAGTTGGGTCAACAGCTCCCATTTCAGTTGCCTGTAACATATCAGTTACGAGCTTTCTTGTGAAGGTTCACTATAATAAATCTATGGGGGACCAGGCACAGCTACTGTCACCTGTTAACATCTTAGTCTGGAAAAGCGAAATTATTACAGATGGCTTAATTTTCTTTCTGAAAAAATAAATTGTTTTGCTTTAACAGGACTTGATTTTCTAGAAAGTGTCTTACTGATTTATCTACTTCTGCTACAATATTTAATTCTAATACACCAGAAAAATCTGTTGTCTTACAGGACTAGATAGCAGCTGTACACTGTTGTGTGCAAATAACTGTTCCCTTGTGCTGGGATAAATAGCTACAAAATCACATGACTGATAATATAGAAACATTTTAGAATGGAGAAGCGCAGGTTTATAGAGTCATACCAAGTCTGTAACTATCAAAATATTTATTGGAAATTATAAAATTTAAATAATAGCTACACATTATATACACACAGCTACAATTTTCGAAAATAAGGTTTCATAGTTGACAAAGTTCAAGAGAAAGTTCAACTACAGCAATACTAAACTCTGCTTGAAATGCAGACTTCATTCTCTACACTTTAGTTGCTACATCACTTCATTCAAACACAATCACCGTACTTTACACATCGGAGTTTGGGTATGCTCCGTCAAATAAATAACTTATAAATACAAAAGCTTCAGATTGGGTAACAGGGTTTGACCCCTTTCCTCATTCTTCCTCAACCTTGTGAGCAATTTTAATGCAAATGGTTGTTATTTTACCTCTTCTCTTTCTAAGTAACACACACAAAAGTTGTCCTTACTCAGAAGCACCATGGAGTCTCCACTAGAACGCCAGGAGAGAGAGACGATCTGGAAGTCACCTGCAGAAACAGATCAGAGTTTGTCAGCAAGAAGCTGCCAGTCCATCCTCGTACGCTGGGAAAAGGCAGCTGAGTCAGTCACACACGGTGCAGAAATACCCTCCCCACCTTGGCTCTCCTGCAGCAGTAACAAAACCGACCACCCCGCTAAGGCTCCCAATCTGTTCTCCAGTACAGCAGCACAGATAAGCTGCATTACTGACTCTTTTCCCCAAACCTACAGTTACTTTGTACTCCCACAGACAAGCACAGATTTTGTAGACTCATCATTTTAGTGCAGACAGGTGCCGTGCAGAGCTGCATACCCCAACGGTATTGCCGCTCCTTGTGTAGAGAGGAAAAAGTTGAATCTTTGTGATTTCTTTTCCGTTTAATATGCAGAAAGGCATTTGTGTGATCTAGCTAATGGCCCTGTATCACTTATGCCAGCCATAAAACTTCTCATCACACAGGCTGATTTAAGAGTTCAGGTTCACGTATGTTCTTATCTTTCCCCGTCAGATTTACCGTGCACATTTTTCCCCAGTAGTGCTCTGTTGTAGTTCAGTTGTTTTCAGAACCAACGCACGTTATAGGCATTTCAGTCTTTATGTCAACACTTGGCATTCTGCACAACTACAGTTTCTATGTAAATGAACTGATACAAATATAAATCTTGAGAAAGAATTCAACATACTGTACAAATAAAGCAACAATGAAATCCTTGTTAGCCCCTGGGCTATCATGTCTTCATTTGTTGAAGACAGAAAGAGGAGTTTTTAAACGTTTTTTTTAAAAAGTTCCAAGAACCCATCCAAGCCGTTTACATGCTGATGCTCAGACCGATTTGTAAGTGGAAAAATATTTTGTAACTAAGCAGCTGGTGATGGCACGTGGGAGGTACTGCCGGCAGCCTTACCTTCCACTGGAACCTGCACTGCCACGCAGCCGGCTGGGGACCACAGGTAGACTCTGCTGTTTCCCGTACAGACAGCAAGTCGAGGTTGTCGTGGATCCCACTGGAAAGACTGGATCGCACACAGCTGCTCCAAAACCACAAACAGTTTCAGCTTTTGAATGTCCCAGATCCAGACAGCGTTAGGAATGTTATCTGGCAGAAAAGGGAGAGGTAATCATGTAAATACCCGAAGGATAAAAAGATCACGCTTTATTTTAAAGAAATGGGCATTAATTGAGGTCTAACACAACACAAACCATTTAGGTGCACCACGGGTTTAACGCCACCAGAGTTTTGCCTAGCAGTGCCTTCGGTTTCACTTTGGAAAAATTACGAAAAGGATAAAAGTGACTTAGTTTGTGTTCCGGTCTTGCACTGGCTTTTATCAAGTTATTCACAATTACGCTACCGTTGGTGGCTTTTGCCTCTGAACCACAGCTGCATCCAGACATAAACGGCCCTTCAGGACCATCAAAGGAAAATATTAAGTGTTAATTCCATGACTTCCACTATTTGAGGTAACCAAAAAGCCCCACTACTACAGGTTGTAAAGAATTCTGCCTTTCAAGAGACACTTGGTGTGGTTGGAGGAGGAAGGACTTGTGTATTTCATTTCCTAATACAATGAGCAAGCATACATTTGATGAAATATAAAAAGTATACTGTTTTCATTAAAACCACAGCCAAGACCAAGTTAACGCGCTGATAAGCAGTTCCCACTACTTTACACACGCTAGAAGACATAGGCTGGATTTCCTCTGTAGTTACACGTTGGCACAACAGAGAACTGGTTTTAAACAGGGCCATGAGTCTTCCCACCTGGCCAACTATTGCATGGTTTCTCTTTTGAGAACGCACCCCACACAACGAGCAGCTTTCCCCTTTCATATAGAGCAGTAGGAACTCACCATTTTTGGTTGCCAGGAAACAGTTATCGGGACTGAATGCCAACATCCCAATTCCCATTTTGGGATTTGCCCTGTCAGCCACTGGTTTGACATACTGTAAAGAAACTGGCACCTGGGAAATGTCATCTGGAATTTGAAATGAAAGTAGTTTACTAAGCAAGCCTGAATGGACAAAATATTGAAATGCCAGCTGTTAAAAACCCCTCATCTCTGAAGTGATATGACCATATTTTACTCTTCTCCAATATGTTCCAATCAAAAACTTCAGTTGTTTTAAGATACTGCATCTTCACATTAACAGCTCACTGTTCTTGCCCTTCTACAAAGAAAGGCTGGAAATCCAGGCAAGCCTGGAGATTAAACTACGAAGAAAAGGAAAGATCCAAGTTTTCCGCTACCTTTTAACTAGTATTTCAAACAAACACCAGTGCAAAGACAGAGGTGATTTGCAGTACCACAAACGAGACAGTAAAAAAAAAAAATCATACATTGTCTGCCATTTCTTTAATATTTTACAGCCTGTTGTCTGAAGGCAAGTTTAAAGCATTGCGACGACTACAGCTTCTCAGACAGAAGCCAAATGGCCTTTTTCATGCTCTGCTTTCTTACATAACCTCATACCTAAGGGATTAATTACTATCCTATAACAGACAGCAAGGCTGTAACACCTTCTGATGATCTTTTTTTTTTAATTATTGAACTGCCACACACTATAATAAGATTCTTAATTGCTAGGATCAGATGGACTAGTGCAATTATCCGCATCGCATAGGTTGAACAAATCGGAGAAAACATCCACACAATGTTAAGACAACTCTTGCACGCAGCTCCAAGACTGAGATCTGGCTGCGATTTCTACACCCAAGCAATTGTGGTTCTTTTCTACAATATCCCGCTAGTCTTTAACCTGCCTCGAAGCCACCACGCAGGCAGCATCCCCTCCAGCCAGGCGCTTACTGCCCTCGGAGCTCTTCAGTTAGCTTGGGAGCCCGGAGCAGAGCATCCAGAAGACCCATTCCAGTATCAACGAGGCAGAGTTCGCCTATAATGTTTATTTATAGAAAGACTTCGCGTGGCAAACTCAAGTGTCTCATTTTAGTAAACTTTGGCTTACATTTACTTTGTGTGCTGAAGAGAGAACTAGCCAATGCTCTTGTTGGAGGGAAAGAAAGTCTCTCTGTTTCAACAGATGGGGATTTCTCCACTTCTTTATACACAATCTACAAAGAAACAAGTGAGAGTTCTACAGAAGGGCCTCAGAGAATTTGAACACGGGCTATTACCAAATCATCCACATCCCACTAACTCATCTTCAAGTGTATTATATCTCAGCATCCCCTGGTTCATCAATGGAGGAAAGGGCTTCAGCTGGCAAATACCAACTCCAGCATTCTAAGGGAATCATTTGGTTTTTGGAACCACAATCAGGAAAACACTCTTGTGACACATAAACGAACCTTGAAGTCCAGGAAGAATGAGTCTGCCAGAGTACACCTCATTCATTATTCCTGCGAGCTAAATCTGGCAGTACAATAAATCATCTTCATTACAATGGGAACATTGATTTCATTTTTGCAACAAAGAATCTTTAATTGGATACTCTCACAAATAAATGCAAACGAAGCACAACACTGCAGAAGGAAATAGCAAAAATATTTTAATAGTGTGACTACAACATATTATTCCCAAATACAAGCACCAGGATAAAGTGCACCAACTGCAATTCCTGTCTGTATAATAGAGATTAACAGAGCTATTTCCATTTGTTTTCCATTACATATTTTACACCTAGCTGGAAGTAAGGGCATTTTTCAGTCCTGAGAAGCTTTGCTGAGGTACATTTAATGGGTCATGCCTTGCTTCTGGTTAAGAGGCATCACCACAGTCATATGAATATTGCAGACTTAACGGTCTACACATGTAAACTCTTCACGGGCTCTGCCCAGACACAGGACTAGTCCCTCCTCTGCAGCGGCACGCAGCACTGCTGCACTCTCTGTTCTTTTACCTTGGCGGACGAGAACAGCTTGTGATTTTTGGAACAAAAGCTACAGCTCTCTGCCTGCTGCCAGCTACCTGGAATCTGCTGGGCCTTGCATATACGTGCATGCAAGGATAAAAATAAATGATGACAGATGTTCACAGGAAATGCTCTTTAGGTGAGCTGGACGAGCCTGTACATACAAGATGTAAATCTGATCACAATCCAGTTCCAATGCTGTTTAAAGTCACAAATTGCATAAAGCTGAGAGAAATCTCTCCTGTTAAGTTTCCCAGTTGGTCATCATCCGCATAGCCAAATCTGTAACGCAATCGCCATCTACATCAAAATACACTGGCATATGACAGAAGCCATCTGAGAATCTATCAGTGCTCAAGCTGAGAGGATCATAGGTGCATGTTCCATCGAATTTGAAAGAATTCCTCTATTTTTACTTACATCCCCAAATTTTCATGCAATTTCCCAAGCCCTGTGTATATATGAGGAGGGGGAAAAGCAAGGTCTCCAGAATGAAATGGATTTACTAACATCTTTCAGATACAAACAGCGGCATCAGAGCACCGCTAATGATTCAATGGGTTTTGGACCCGTACTTACAGTCCTTTTGTTAGCAATGGTTGCTGGATGCTCAAACTCTGTGATCTTCTTCCAAGTTACATGGTTCAAGATACGCACCTAGTTCAAGAAAGCATTGCAAGATAGAGCTGTTATGACAGTGTTCTACAAATGGTTTAGGTAAAAAAAAGAAAATAAACATATTTCTTACCTTTTCGTCATAGCTGCCAATTGCCAAAAATTGACTGCTGGGACTCCAGGCGATGGATTTTATGCCTAGTGACCATTCATAAGCCCGGTACGTGGATAGCAGTCTGCCATCAAGGGAGTACAGCAATATTTTATACTGAAAAATAAATAGATTAATTCTAAAGATTAACAATATTGTTAAATCCATAGACAGGCAAAACCATTCCTTCCAAACTCTCCCTGCTTAAAACGCAGCAAGTTAAACACAAAGGGCACAGCCTGTTATCTGTGACTTGAGACAAGAGGCTCTAGGCTTCCCGCTGGCTCATTTGGCACTCCCAGAACACATCCAGCCTCTCCCCAAGAACACAAAGGCCCCAAGCCCAACACTCCTCAGCATCAGCAGAGCCTTTATGGAAGACTCTTGTGCTCCTTCAGCATCCAAAGCCATCTGATCAGGGGTGTACAACCCTGCCCATTCCCGGGGCTGTTTGCTTTGATCTTGCTGACCATAACTTTACAGCTATACCTGGAAGTTCACCTACTCAGAGCAGAAAGGATAGCAATGTATGTATTCCTTGCTAACTTTCTAGATGAGTACTTTTACTTAACTGTAAAATTACTGTGCAATGTAAAATAAAGTGGTAGAAGAGTCTTACAGAAGAATTCTTTCATTATTTCAATAGTGGCTTCTGCAATGATTACAGTAATACTTTTTTTCCCCAAGATAAATTAGAAAGAAAGCTAATAAGATAATTTGCTGTCATTAAAGATTTACACAACAGTTTGACATACACTTGTGAGGACATCCATTACCAATACAACTAAAATATTTAAAATGGTTTGAGTTCAGCTTTTGTTATGTTTAAAAGAAAAAAAAATTGTAACACTTTTTATTTTAGTTACTGCTTTATATATGGTGGCTACAAACCAGCTTGAACTCTTCAAGAAAATAATCTGCTTCTTCCTCATACCTCCAGACATGTATCCCACGCTGCCAGAACACAGCCATTAGGAGCCCATTCAATCCCAAACAGATCTTGCGTTTCAGTGTCAAAATGCTGCGCCCAAAAGAGAAAAAACAAAACCATTTGAAATACTATACTAATAAATACTGTTGCATCTGACCTAACACAGTCCTCAGTTTTATCCTTCTAAGTGCTACCACAAATGCAAAAGAGCCTTTTGCATGCTAGCTTAGAAACAGAAATATTTTCTTTTGCATTTGTATCCTGCATTCACTGTTTCTTTGGTTTCCCTTTACAGAAAAGGCAAAAAGTTGCTCCCTCTTAAAATGAACAGTATTTCATAAGAAAATAAAAGTAGTTACTCTGAATCAGTCAAGAAATTTAGCTAGTCTAATTCCTTGCCTCAGAACGGCCAGTACAGGATCACTAGGGAAGAGCTTGGGACCATGACAAGCATTTAGTGGGTTCCCCAAATTTTGTTATCAGCTCCTACTGAGACTCAGAATTCCTGAACTAGAGGTGACACTATGTATTGACTAGTTCTGAACGGGTTTTAACTTCTCAGATCCATCCGGTCCTCTACGTCATGCTAGTGTGCATCCTTCACAGACTAGTCTCATTGTTAAACAGAAAATACGTGAATTCATATTATACATCCCAAATGATCACTTTATCAAGCATTTGATACTTTCAATATTATTAATGTAGTATAGTTTATTGTAAATAAACTCATGCAAGAATTTAAAGGTGAACTTTTGCGTTCCATCAGAAATTCTTTACACACATCTAGTAAATATTTGCTTCCTGAAGAGAATACTGCTAGGGAGGTCTGCAGGCAGGCAAGGAAGGAGCCAGGTGCTGGATAGAAAATGCACTGGCAAGTCTAGAACCAGACTACCAAAGTGGCAGAGCCTAAAGCAGCGTGCAACACGTGCTTTAGTCTGCCCAGAAGCAGTGGAAGGCAAGGACCCTTCTTACTCTCAGTAGCTGCCAGTCGCTGCACACAAAGATGCTAATGAAGTCCTTGCAGTCACGTCTTTCTGCTACTGCCATATAGCGGCCGTCCCTAGTGAAAGCTATCCCTGCCAATGAAAGAAAGTTAATTAAAAAAAAAAAGGGGGGGAGAGAGAAAACAAGACAGAATAGCTTACAAATCTTCCATGAAAAGCAGTTATTCCCAATTCAAAGGAGAAGTAAAGACAGAAGGAAAAATATCTTCAATTAGTCAAGGCAATGCATAGTTTTACTAATTTGCTTGTGTTGGCAATTCTTAAACTCTGAATATATTATTTCTAAGGGTGCAGCTTCACAGCTATTGCAGAACTTCAGCATGCTTCAAAAAACCACGTTTGATTACTGACAGACAGTGGTTTTATAAACCCCACAGATTCCATATAACCAGTTCATTCAGTCTAGCTAAAGGGATTAGTTATGCAAGCGTTGGTCCTCCCAACTTCCAGGCACTGGTCCCCATCCACTCTTATTTTATACGCAATACATAATTGTCTTTGTCGTATATGGGCCAGTGGTATATACAAGCCTCAGGCAGGAAACTGCTAACCACAGCCACGTGGCTGGACAGTCCTGACACGAGCTTCCCTTTCAAAGCTTTGCATGTGGAAAAGATGACAAAAGCCACTTTGGATTAGTGCTTTTCATCACCAATGCATCCAGCCCAATTTAATGTCTTAAAGGACCCTTGAGAGGCAAACACAACAGGAAGATGCACATTTGAAGACCAGGCACGTGGCTCAGATGTAACCCTTCATTCGGGGAGAACATGACAGCCCCGGGGCACAGGTGGCACACAGGTACCCATCTCAGAGCCGTGTATCCCTGAGGGGAGCAAAGCCCTCAGCAGGGAGGGTGCACAACCTGCTCTGAAACACGTGTTTCGCCATTACACATCAAATTCATTTTCCCCTTCCTGCCATATTAAAAAGCTACCAGTCCTGTGTTAGATGTGTGACACTTACCCTGCTGACAAGCTTTGGGATACTTGATGTAAGAGACAGATTTCGTACACAAGGACCACACAGTTACCCGCAGCTGTCACAAAGAGAAAGAGACAAGGAAGTTATTTGTTTATTTTTGTAGGTAAAAAAATTAAGTAAATAGAAACCCATAAACCTAATTTAACAACACAAAGCAGATCAATATACACTCTGTGGTTAATTAAACTCTGCAGCTATTCTATGTAGCTGAAACAGAGCCCTGAGAAGTAACTGCAAGGAATTCTCTCCCAACTGCCTTCAGTTAGCAAGGTTACTTATTCCAAATTACTGTTACAGGCACACCGAATACTCCAGAGGGGTATGCGCTGCAGAACACCAATATGGGGAAAAGTTCTTCATTACCATCAAAGTTACTGATATTGGCATGAATCTAGCTACATAATTGCCAAGTATCGTACACAGACACTTTGCAGTTGGAAAAACACAGCTTAATCACAGAATCTGGAACAGAGATGAGAAGCTTCTTGCATTTATGAATGGATGAGACGTTACAGCAGCTTAAGAACATCGTATCTCTTGGGACAAGGCTACTAAGTATGAAAATTTAGCTGTATTTTTCAACTTTTAGAGACGCTCAGTTTTGACAGCTAATTTGCATTTTGCTCTCCCCTCCTCAGCCACCCACAAGAAGGCAACATTACGCAATTACTGAAAGAGTTAGAAAAGAGCCAAAATATGCTATGCAAAGCAAGGCATTTAAACATCACGCTTGCGGTATTTCTGGAGGCTTGTGCATCCATAAAACACAAAAACTGCAGAGAAGGCAGTCAGCTGCAAAACAAGCCTCTCCACAGCTCTTCAAGGTCACAGCCTGCATTCTGGAAGCTCTGCGTTGCCATCTGCAGATTATTCAATTAAAAACAAATACTTACTCTCCCTTAGCAACGGCAGCCACACCAGACATATGTGCATTAATCAGTATGTCATGTGAACCTTTGCATTTATATCTGGAGTGAGGAATGTTTCCAGTGTAATTTTTTTCTTGTGTTTTCCTACATTTTATTGCACCAAGGTAAGAGATTCTAGAAGAGACGCAGGTAAAACTATTTTTCCAATAAAGCACCACAGTCATAAAGGTTCCTTTCCCAGAACTACTGCATGACAAAATTAGTTCTGATTCATTACATATGTAAAACTTCAGCAACACCTACTATCTCCTTATCCTCCTGCATCGGGTGCAGCCCATTCCCCAGCAGTCTTGGGCAGAAGTTTCTGCTACACTTTTTTGCACGTTTGTCCTCAATACACATTTTCCTTCCCTGAAGAAACTGGTACTACTCAATGGTGACAAAGGACTCCAAGGCAGCAGCATCCCATGTATGTGTTCTACCTGGCATCACTACAGACTGTGCGTTGCAACAGAACTTGGAGGGTTTTTTCATTGCTGACATCACCCTTTTTGCCAGAAAGCATGATTCAAGGAATTGTCACGGTGTCCAAACCAAGTTACAGAATCCTAATTAACGCTGCCTCCCTCCAGAGATACATGGAGTTCCAAAGCAGAAGAGCAGCATTAGCTGTTCTCCCTACTGCTTTTTATATACAAAAGAAAATTTTGAAGTTTGAAGAGACAACACAGAAATCAATTATTATTATTTTTTTAATTTACTACAGGAAAGAGCACAACCAGACCAGATTCCAGTCTGCTTCTATCCAAAAATCAGAAAAAATATTGGACCACTACTTAATGCTCTTCCTTTATTTTACAGGTATGAAATTACAGCCAGACATCTGCAGTACCGCCTTTAAGTTTAGCAGGTCCTAGAGGAATCCACTAGATGAACAACATTAATCAAGTTTTATTACTGCAACTGCTCACTTCCGGACATACAAAAATACAGCATTGTTAGCCTGCTCTTCATGCAAGATTTACTTTAAAAATACCAACACAATGCCTACTCACATTCTTCTATAGCAACTGCAATAGTGATATGCCGCTTGCTCCTATTAATTGCAGTGTTAAATGAACTTGCTGCTGTTCCTCCCTTGACCAAAACACGCGGCATACACAACGCGCATTCTACAGCCACTTAATACAAGCTTAGCAGCTGCAAGCTTTGAATGCTGAGGTCTGGATCATAATTTTTCCTGACAAAGGCATCCAAGTTTACATTTGTGCTGCTACTTGGCCTCACAATCAACTCACCTGGCCTGCTGCGCGTCAGACACACTTCTGGACCACAGAGGCTGGCTCAGAGCCCCAGAACAAGGCTCCCATCAAGCTCAAGTACATCAGAACAGAAAAATCTCTAGCAGTGAGAAAGAGCACATCGCGTGCAGAGCTCCTACTGTCACCTCTGCCTCGCCTGAGACTCCACCGCAGAAGAGAAAAGGCAAGCACATCTTCACTTTGAGAAGTCTTTCTGCATCCATCTCTGCTTCATCCTTGGGTGCAGCCCACTCTCTGCTGTTCAGACAGCACCTTCTCCAAAAGGGTTGAGTTCTGTAACTCCCCAGAGAAGACACTAATCAAGTTTTCCCTGTTCATGCTTGTCATGTTGCACTTAACTGCTGAGCGTGCGCTTCACTGCCACCGAAAGTTTCAGTAACATTAAACGTTGACATTGTTGGAGTAGTAGTGTATTGCCCAGGTACCTCCCCACCACATCATTTCTAGCAGGTACAACAGAAACTGCAATAATGCCATTGCAGCACGGGGGAGAGACTACGGAACACAACCAACACACCCCTGTGGAGGGATGTTTACACCCAGCCAACAAAAGACCCACAAAAATACACCTTTGAAAACAAAGACCTAATGTTGTATCGGATGCCTACAACCCTTTGATAACCAAAGCTCTTCAGATTTGATCTAAAGCAGTGGCAACAGGCCCATAACAACTATTAAGATCCTCTACTCAACTCCAGGCTCTCTCCCCTGAGAAGGCTGCATACTAGCAAGGGAAGCAAGCTATGTTCTGTTTCTGTACACTCAAACATTTTTATGAACTGAGAAAATTACATTACATGCTTAACATATGAACTTCACACCTATCTTACATGGATTAACAATATGTTTACAATTAAATTGTGACACAAAGGGAGAACCTTCATATTCCCAACTGGAACTGAAACATTAACCCACAATCTTGCCCAAGCTGCCAATCTAAACTAGAGAAAGATTTCACAGCTAGCAGATACGATTATGAAAGACAGAAACATAAAATGCACAGAGCGTGAAAAAAGAAGCCAAACACTTAAAAAATTACAACAAGCCGCATTGCTCTTATTTGCTTTTCTCAGAGACTTTGTGGGGAAGGGACAATGGCTTTTGCAGCAGAATAGATCACGATCAATTAAGTCTGCAGCAAGCACTTCACTGCTCATTTCGAGGGGTACTTTCTCTTTAGCGCAGATGACTCGATTAAGTGGAGTTGTCAAACTCAAATCCCAATGATAATGGTGTCTGAGAAGTTTTCAGCTGTTGTTTTGCAGTGGAAAACCAAACCAAAAGCAGAAGCATTTTTAAAATAGCCTAAAAACAGCTGAGAAATAAAAAGTATTTAGATGGTAACGTGATAAACAGTCTCCAGTGCTGGGTTCAGGCCTACGTCCCAATGTTGACAGCTATAGGCAGGTGTAGGACTGGTGATTTTCAATAGATAAAAACACACTTTTAAACAACCTTGCATCTCAAATGACTGTCAACTTTTGTCCCAGACTTGACTGGGTCACAAGGCCTCCTTACATAGCAGTGTCTGTCAGCACCGGATTTCAGAAGATTATTCAGAGCACATTCCTCGACAGAAAGCATTTTTCAACCAATGTAGCCATTTACAGTTACTAAGGATTAGCGCCAATATACACAGAAACACACACTTTTTTCTCTGCTGTAGTACGAAAGAAGCTTCTTAATGCTTCAGTACCTAAAATGGAAGTAGAGAAAATACAATATCTGTAGTTTATAAGTACGGCTCTTAAAAGAAACACTCAAGAACAATGCTGCTGATCTTCAAACTACTTATCACAAAACATGAGTGTCATGAGGAAGCAGAGGATCCATTTGCTTTCTCCGTATCTTTTATCTGCAGCCCTTGTTTATGCTCTACATGCGCCTATGAATTCAGGTGGAACGATGGCACTGTAAGAGGAGAGACACCTAGTACGACATCTTCCATGGGACAAACTGATAATGCAGAATCTTCCAGCAATCAGCTTGCTGTGTTACACACTGCAGAACTGCCTCACGGACTGGATTTCAGCAGGAGAGGAAGCACCCACTACAAAATAAGTAACAAACGATAGCTACGGGACAACAAACTACTTTTCAGTGCACTGCTTGAATCAATATCATTAACATGGTGTTCCAACCTTTTCAGATTCCAGATAGACTTTGCATAGCAAGCTTTCAGAATGTGTTTTTCCAACTAATCTAGATTTGCTCTTGATCAGTTAAATGAGGGAAAAGAATACCTCCATTTTTTTTCCCCAAAAAACCCCTGCTTTTCCTAACAGAACCATACTCTAGCTTGGTATAAACAAGGTGATGAAAAATCAAGTTGAAACTATTCTGACCACTTCTCACATGTACCTGTAAGATATAAGCAGACAATTAAAGAAAAAAAAAAAAAGCCTTCTGATTTTGGAAGTACCTTTGAATATATCCAGCTGCCCAAAACTGGGTTTTGCCTGGCAAAACCAAGCAAGTCTGTATCTCACCTTGCAGAAAATCCTCCACAGCAAGAGTTTAAGGAACAAGCCTACATATTTTCTACATCTCAGCAGGACTTCCATCCTAGATGCTGATAGAATGACCCCTCCACACATAACACTTAAGCTAATATACAGCACAAAGATGCTTTCGAAATTTTGGGGCAGGTGACTCAGTACTAAACACACTTTTGTAATTAAGCACAGTAAATTCCTCTACATCTGCCAGTAATCCGTTATTGTGAAAAACAATCCACTATGGAGTGAAAGGAGAGCGTCTCTATACACCTCCTCTGATAAGCCTGTACCATTTAGTTGCCTTGTATATCATGCTGTTTATTGCAGTAAGTGTGTAAAGATTTAGACAGGTACCTGTGCCATTCAGTATTACTGTACATAGTGTAACAATTCTGAGACCCAAAAACCTGCACGTTATTACAGACTCATCTCCAATAAAATGAATGCATTTGTGGAGTCATGTTAATATTAAGTGCATATAGACCATTGCTGCCCATCTCAAAAGACTGAACAGAGTAAAAATGGACTTTGGAAACGCGTGTCAGAATTCTGCTGCACTCACCTCGAGTTAGGAACCGCACACCAATCACATCAAAAACCCCACAACACTATTCACTATAATGCTGACCACAAAAAGAATGTAACTGCAAGTTAGCTGACGAATAATTGTTCTGAGGCACTAGTAAGTATGGATTGCTAGGAATAAATTAGCACGACCATACCCCTTAAAAAAAATTCTAGGAATAAGAAAGTTATTTGTGAGCTTACAGTGGAACTCACATGTTGACCTGAAGAATTACAAGTATGAGTAATTAGTTGGTGCTGTTTGAAAATGTCAGGCTACCAAAGCCAAGCTGCAGTGGTTGACAGGGAACCCCTAAGGCCTCCAAGCAACCGCTGAATTTGATAACATACATAATACACCAACATTAAGTATCCTGACAGTTTCTGTCTCGAGCACTACTCGCGCCTGTCCCACCAGACTATGGATTTAGCAGAGCAAGAGTAAACACAACTCAGACAGCAGCATAACCCAGGCAGCTGTCTGACAAAAGCTAATTTAGCAACCTGTTTACAGCTGGAAAGAAAACTTATCCCAACACAGATGCCAACTTGGCAAAGGCTTAATGAAATCCTCTAAGGTCAAACCAAGTTCTGTTGGGAGGCAATAAATACTTGCTAGTCCACCCCCACACGCACGTGCCATGAGATACTCACTTGTAGCACATAGCACCAGCCCTCAGTTTGGGTTACTGACTACCACGCTTCTGCCTGACCAGCAGGCATGTCTTTACTGACTTCAGGTTGAAATTCTGGACTCTTTTTTTTTATTTTAGTACTATCAAGGCGATTCATTCCTGGGAAAAGTAAGGCCTAAGTTCATCACTCCTCCAAACCCACTATCTAAAGTGGTAGGGGAATGGAAAAAGATTGCTTTACAGACAGAAAACCTCTACCCCTTGCTGGAGAATTCCACCCTGTGTGCATCAGGAATGGTACCGTAGCTGTATGGAAGTTTATCCACAGCTCCCTTGAGAGCACCAGGATCTGCGCTAACTCCAATCCACAGATGACAAGGTCCCCCACCTATATTCCATTGACATTGGTATTTGCACAAAAAAAGGAAAAATCTTGCAGTGTAACATTTGAATTCAGTGCTAGACAGGGTTACGACACAATAACCTGTCATCTAAAATCCATCTATAGCTTTGAAAAGATTAAATACAGCAAAGAGGAAAATGTCTTGCATGTAGTTCTTTGCTATTTTCTGACCGTTCATCATTGTACTGAACAACATGAACTGTCAGCTCTAATCCAAGGACTGTAAAGGTGGAGAGTCAGACTTCCACATGCCTCCCAACAAGCTCAGTGTCCAGCATCCACAAACTGATTTGGACTCTACCTTAGTGTAAATTCCAGAATATGGCTCTCAATCATAAGCGCTTACAGGCATTTTAATTTTGCAAGCAGTTCTATCAACAGCAGTCTGACTCCTATGTGTAAAATCAAACAATTTTGAAAGTATCTACAGGATATGGATCTAAATCTCATCTCACAAGTCAATAAACCTAAGCCCATATTTTTTTAATTCCACGGCCGCTCTTAAATGTTTATGGTTTAGGGTTTTTTTGCTAGAACTGCTGAGCCTTCCCTGAGCTACAAACAACAAATTTGATTTCTAAAATTGCTTCATTGAATAACAGTTACCCCTACATTCTTCTCACATAATTTTGTGAGAAAATTACGCTCAAAGCTAAGTGTCCATTTTCTATCTTATCATCAGAAGCAAGAGGAAAAATTGTTAACAGAAGAACTAATATCTAAACTGGAATTAACCTAGGTTACATATATGAATACAGGAGAACTATACCCACATTCTTTACACCACTACAGCTTTAAGAGCTTGAAGTTATTTTAAGAGGCAAAGGGCAGACAGTGACATCTGATACCATCGAGAGTAATCATGACTTCACACTTACATGGAACTCGGTTGTATTGAGAATGTGACGACCATCCGGACTCCAGCATGAAGCCACCAATCCTGCTGAGCCCTCGTCTATCTTACAGTGCCACTCTGGCTGCTCCAAGGACCAGACCTAGGGCAGAGAGGAAACCAAACAGACACCAAGCGAACAGCTCATCAACACCTCTGCTTACAAGAGTACACCACAGCTGAGAAAAGGTTCCTGCATCGCATACCAGAGAGGGCAGGAAACCTCTGAAAGCCTGTGGCCATGAAGGACTGGCGCTGGATCCCACTACAAAAGTAAGCCCCACACCTCTGTGTGTCAGTATGAATTATAAAGTAAGATGGCTTGTTGTTTTTTTTTTTTCCTGTGACAAATATTCTGAACACCCAACACTTTAAAAAGAAAAGTTTTAGTCCATTTAACAAGTTTGCATGTATTTATTTCCTACTGAACTAAGAAATCACTAAGACAATCTCCAGCTTTTATTAGTTTTGATACATATTTTTATTCTAAATTTGGGGGTTGGTTTTGTTTTTGTTTTTTTCAAACTAAGATGTTTGTCATGGTTTTGAAAATAACGGCATGCTGGGTTATCCTCAAACCATGCATTTTCAACGACAATATCAGTTACTTCAGCAAAAGCATTGAACCAGCACTTGCTGTTAAGATGATCTCACACACAAATCCCCACTAGGAAACGTACTCTGTCCTGCTTTTGTCCTTACCTGAACAATCCCTCGCTTGTACATGGCACATAATATGAACAGGGAATCAGAGGACCATTCGATATACTGGATCTGATCCAGGCAAGTGTAGAGCTGGAGGATCTGGAGGGTGTTCGCATCCCGGACCACCAGACGGTACTGCACGCACGAAGCCTGGACAAGAGCAAACCCAGAGCTGAGTCAGGGCACCGACCCCGGCCAAGGACCACGACAATCCCTGTGCCGGCACCAAGCGCTGTGCAAGCAGGGCTTTTAATTTCAGAAAGGCTTGATGCGTGCTGCGCTCTACTGCAAATTACAGCAAAAATAGTTAAATCAGGAGGGAAGGGGGTGTGTGTATATTAATACAAAGAATCCTCGTTCATTCCGGTTAACTACTTCTACTTTAAAAAAAAATTATTCTTTGCCTCATAACTATTACTTTAATTGATTAACCTTAATCAGGTCTCCATTATAGAGACCCTTGTGGACTAAAAGCCTCTCAGCCAGCAAGCCGTCCCGCACACACAGATGAGGTTTTGTTATCGCCGCTTCTTCAGGGCCCGGCCCGGGTGGCCTGAAGGCCGGGCCGGGGCGGGGGGACGGGGACATCCTNGTTGTAGTCCTGGGGCGGGGCGGGACCCGCGGGCGGCGGGAAGCGGGCGGGAAGCCGTCTCGTGAAAGTAATTGTTATGCAAATTAGCCGTTTACTGAGACGCGCCCGGCCGCTCCGGCTAATTACTCCTCCCGGCTAATTACTGACAGCGACGGGAGAACAGGCGGGGTGTGCTGCAATATTTCCCAGCTGGGACAGAGGGACTGCGGATTGCAGTAGAAATACGCCAGTAAACAGGATGCTAATTGGAATT
>VWZL01003827.1:159054-210280 GCA_013396915.1 Stercorarius parasiticus
GAATGAATAAATAAATCAAGTCCGGGGAGAACGAGCGCAGGGTCGCGGCTGAGGGGCAGGAGCCCGGGTGTCCCCTCCCAGGGTACAGATTCCTTTGGGAAAGCCCCCAGAGCAGCGGCTGCCAGCCTGAGCGCAGGATAGAGGATGCTTGTGTCCTAAAAATGGTCCTTCGGGCACCGAGCACAAAAGCTGGAGGCCACCGTGTCCCCTCCCTGCCACCCAGTGCTGGGAGGTACACAGTCTTCCTCTCTGGGTCCTACCAGCCTGTCCCCCTGGCATTTGGGGGTGGCAGGCAGCCCCGTGTGGCTAGCAGCCCAGCTGCCGTAGCCAGCAAGAGCGGCGCTCCGGCGGGATCCCGCCTCCTTCCTTGGGGAGTGCATTCACTGTCATTTAAAAAATAAACCTCGGGATCAGAACAAACATCCAAGTCCTGTTCTCATTATGGTTTAGGCATTTATCCCCCCAAAAGTGGTTGCAGCCACTGCGATGGTGTTTCGGGACTGGTAAATGTGTTTGTTTTCTGGCACTGCCCGTGAGGCAGGGACAGGAGGTGACAGCTGCTCTGCAGCCACCATCTGCCCCAGCCGGCCCCGCGCGGGCGCCTGCGGGCAGGGGGTGGCTGTGAGTGTCCAAACGGGGCCGGGTGACCCCAACGTGCGGCCGATGGTCTCCCAGCAATGACACCGCTGCCCCCGTTCTCCCCAGTGCAGGCTTTGGGGTGAGTGACCAGCGAAATGGTAGCTTTTGAGACCAAGTGACAGTGAGAAGATGTGTCAGTGCGTCCACGCAACGCAGATAGTTGGAGTCTCCTGGCTGATGGGTTTTTATCAGAAATGTTCCATCTTCACCCACTGTCACTCCCTGTGTGTCCTGACAAGCCATTTTCCCCAGTGCGGGATGCAGCGCGGCGAAGCGCGGGGCCCTGGCTGGTCCCTGGGCAGGCTGTCCCGGTCCCCTGCACCCCAGGGGAGATGAGCTGGTCATTGTGACCAACGCAAGCACAAAACCAACCCAGCCATCAGCGTGGTGTGGGGAAGAGCCTCCCTCGGAGTGGCGGTCTACATCTCCTTCCCCTCTCCATCGGGATTAACCCCCAGCAGCAGCCTCGGGCACAGCACTGCTGGGGGGCTGCTGCTGCCGCAGTCCCAAGAGCCAGCTTGCCCCCGAGTCACTTTGGCACTGGTGACCAGCTTAATTCCCCAGCACGCTTGGCTGAGCATTCCCCACCCCCTTGCAACTGCCTCCTATTCCAGGAAGGAGCGCGCAAGCCTTTGCCTCACTTTTCACATAGCTTTCAACAGCTCCAATGTCATTGCCTAGGCGACCGGGACGCTACTTGATTGTAGTGCAGTAAATAACGTAGATCCTCAATCCCAGGCCGCTCCTGTCCGCGGGAGACCTCCGGGGGAACTCGAAACGCTTGGGGAGCCAGAGCAGGTAGGAGGAAAAAAAATGACAAAAGGAAACCCCTCGCTATTTGTGTGCGTGTGTCACTCAGCACGACCCTCTCTGGAGTGTTCGATAACGCAGCTGGGAGACGATTTGTGGCTGCTTTGCTTTGCAGGCTAGTTACACAATATTGAAGCGGCTTGGAAAGTTTGCTCCCAAGTGCCTTAGATCCAGAGTTAAAGCACTTGTGGAGGAAAAGCTGGCCAAGCCTTAAATGGGAAAAGCAGAGCGGGGCTGGGTACCATCGGGATGCTGGGGCTGGGTACCAGCGGGACGCTGGGGCTGGGTACCGTCGGGATGCTGGGGCTGGGTACCAGCGGGATGCTGGGGCTGGCCACCCACTGCCACGTCCCTACACAGGGCTGATGCTCAGCTGCCAGGGAGGGAGGGGGAGTTGGCTGGTTTAGCCTCCTGCCCCGTCACGACCTGCCTGTCCACAACTCTATCCGTCAGAGAGGATTTCTGTCGAACCTGCTTGCTCCTTGGAAAGAAAATTGTGAATCAGCTGCTGGACCCCAAGGAGGGCTCCCGAGATTCGAGTGTGCTGCAGGAAAGCTTGCTCGCTCTTGGTCTCTTTTACAAGCCTTGTTTCACAGGTGTGAATTTAATAATCTGGGAGAAATGAGCAATAGCACAGGGTAGCGTTGGCACCATTGGCTTTGTCAGCATTTTGCAAATATTAACTTATTTGCTGCGGGCTGGGTGAGCCTGGTGGTTCTTGTTGTGCAGAGGAGGGGAGGAGAGGAGGTCCAGGGGCCGGTTCACAAGCCCTCGGGCAATACACAGCAGCTCGGTGTGAGGGTTGGAAGTGGCTCTCAAAAGTCTTCCACTCTCAGGATGGGCCGAGAGTCTTGAGCGATTAGGAACAGCCCTGTTACACAGGGTTTGTGCCTTTATCTCCCTTTAAGGCGGTTGCAAAATGCTGTCACATTTCATTCTGGGCTGTTAGAGTGGCAGGGCAGCGACGAATACGTTATTGCTAGGTGAAATAGCAACAGGCATTTCTAAATGCCTAAAACTGAGGCTTAAAGTTCATGGCGAGATCAAAGATGCTCCTTCTAGAGAGCACAGAACCTCAGCTGCCAGGCATCGCTCTCAGCTAGGCTTCAGCCCCTCGTTATGCCTGCGGTACCCGTCACCTTCCTTATATTGGTGAAAGAAGGAAATTGTAATTATAATTCTAAGAATATATTCAGACTGTGGTTAAAACACAGACTGTGGGCTGAGTGAACTACAGCTGAATACATGCAAGTTCATCTGCTCTGCTTCTCCAGAGAGCTGCTCTCCCGTCTCGGGATGGCTGTAGTGGACCTTGGTGGGTGCTTTTCACCTCCTTGTGTCCCTGGGGCTGGGGGAGAAACGGCTGCTTCAGCTCAGCTGGGGCTGACCTGGCCTTTCAGAGAGAGCCAAAGTCACGGCAGTGGGGAAAAGAGCTACAACACTGCCTGTTTCCGTACCAATCCTTTGGAAACCACTCTGGTGGCAATTCCCAGGGAAGGTTCACGGACAGAAGGGACCGGTCCCCGGAGGGACCCAGCGCCGGGGGTGGCAGCCCCCGCCTTGGTGCTAAGCTGGCCGGGGGCTGAGCTGAGCCCCAGCGCGAGCGAAGGTGGCGGATCGCCTCTTCGCAGGCTTTCTCCGGGTATTCCCAGCCTCTTTTTTCCAAGCGCGGTTTCCCTGCAATGCCCTGACTAGCAACAGAGGGAAGCAGCAACCCAGCCATCGGCGGAGCCGGCTCGGGGAGCGCGGGGAGCAGCTCTCAGGTGAAAATGGGCAAATCACGGCAGCTGCCTTGGCCCTGGTCTGCACGGTTTGGTCTTTCTTCCTCTAGAAGCCTGCAATAAATCTGGTGCACGTCCTGCCGCAGGCTCCCCGTGCCAGCCCCATCCCGGACGGCCACCCCAAGCATCCCCTGTCACCACCCCTTGCTGCACCGTTCCCTACGCAAAGAGATCTTAATTAGGTTTAATGAGCAGGTTTGGGTCTCTGGAGGTGTTAAACCCTCCTGGCGAGGGTTTGGCTGGAGAACCCTTTCTGGGAGAAGTCGGGGTGACACCACAGGTCCCTCCTTTGATGCTGGGAATCGGGTGACATCAGGGAGCTGTGACAGTTATGGCAGAGGCAAAACAGCCTCTGAAGGGCCCTGGGTGCTGGAAGTGGCAGAGGAGCTGAACCTGGGCTGTGGCGGATCTCGAGCTCGGACACTGCTGCTGTGTTGAGCCGCAGGTCAGTTGCCTCCCAGCACCATTTACGTAGCCTGTAGGCACTGGGGAGATAATTACATGTGAGCCATCTCATAATGCTTCTCTAGCAATGCAGAATTAGTCTCTGAGGCTCTTCCTTGTTCACGTTGAACTAAGCTGGGCCACAGGACCACCAGTGCTTCTGATGGGGTGCTTTTCCCTTCTGCTGGACCTCACCATTAGAGCGCTTTCCTGACTTCCCTGGATGTGAATGCCTCCACCGTTCACTGCACAATGGGACTCCAGGTGGCACCTTGTTTTAGAGTAAATTACACTGTCATGGGCACCACTGCCAACCTCGGGAAACACAATTTGCAAAGTCATTTGTGGTTCTTTATCATCTCAGATGCCTGCTGCATCACTGCAGAGATGCTTTCCCAGGATGTGCCGCGGTCGCCGCAGCAGGGATGTGTGTTACCGGCACCTGCAGCCCGGGCTGCTCTTTGCACCACAGAGTTTGGAGCTCAAACATGAGAAGACACCAGCCTGGCCTTGCGAGCACCGGTTGTGCTTTGAAAGAGAAAGGGAACTTCTGAAACACCCTTAAGATAGTCAGATTTTTTTCCTTTCGAAAACGAGTGCAGCCACGTGGTTAGCGCTGGTGTCACCCATCATGACCACACAGCCAGGGCGGTGCGGAGGTGCCATCTCTGCTGGAGGGAAAGGCCTGGCTCCTTCCTGAAGCTGCGGCTGCCCTGGGCCAGGGGAAGCAGCATGGAAGCAGGGTAAGGCCACCAGCAGTCGCCTGCCTCAGCTCTAGGCTTTTCCTCTCCTCAAAGCGGTCGCGTAGGTCCTTTCCTTTCTCTCTGTGTCCCCGATGTGGGGCGAGGAGGGATGGGAGGACACCAGACTCTCGCTGGTGGCTCTTCTGTGATGAGACCCGCGGGGCAGAAGCCCTCCTGGTGGAGCATCTGCAGGCGCCGTGTCTCGCAGGTGCAGCAGAAAACAGGCACTGTCCTGCTTTCGTTTCACCCCCCCGGCTGACTCAGAGGGGCCCGGGCGACCCCGAGCATCACTCAGTTCGAAAGCGGCTGCCCTTGTGCTCGGCGGCTCCTGCCCCAGAAGCAGGAAGTTTTCAGGCTTTCACTATTAGATGTCGGTACCGGGTTGAGACGAGATGCTAACGTCGGTGTGGGTAAAAGGAGTAGCTGGATGGTGCCTGGGGCATGTCCGTGTCAGCCAGGGGAAGCGCTCCTGATGCTCTGGGGCGTGAGAGAGGGAGGAGGAGGAGGAAGAGGAGGAGGAGGAGGACCGCATGGCGGGGCTGCCAGCAGAGGAAGGCAGCGTGGGGTTCAAGATGGCTCCGCCACATCTGCCGCTCCTGCCGCTGGGGCCGGAGAGGTGCTGGGCACAAAGGGAGAGCCGAGGGACACCGTGGGCTCCCTTCTGTGTTGAAAGAGGCCAAAAACGTTGTTTGAGGGTAAGAGGAACAGGTCGCATGGAGGATGACTCCAGCTATTCCTTCGCAGCAGGGTGAGGAAGGCTCTGGCTGAAGAATGGGCTTTCCCACAGGCATCCCATATGCGGTCCGGGGTGAACGGTGTTCGTTCTCCCAGTACCACTGCCCTGTCTGCAAAGCAGGGGCAACATTCCCACCTCGCATTGCCTGGGGGGCATAATATTCCATTTAGTAATGTTTGCAATTTGTTTAGAAGTGGGAAGGTCATTTTGGTCTCTGAACAAGTAAGGTGTAGGATACCTGCCTCGTGGCTTCACCATAAACTTCACTATCCATCTGGGTGTCTTAGCGCTCTCTGTGCCTTTATGGATTCGCGGGCATTTGCAGCTAGAGCTTCCTGAGGAAAATATGTTAGCCTGTTGGCAAATGATGTTCCTGGGTTAAAAAATTCCCCCTGCCTAAAATGGACAAATGAGGATCAAGCTACGTCAAAACAGAGCCCAGACAGCCTTCTTTTGAAGTCTTTTACGTGGCCACGGGCTACTGGGGCTGCCGGAGCTCCTGCCAGGGCTCAGAGCTCTGCAATCCCGCTGCCCTGGCATGCCTTGCTCGGAGCCGGTGGCAGCCAAGGATATTTCATATACCAGCATACGGGATACAGCCCGTGGCCTGAATTTGTGCCACTGCTGTGGTTCAGACAGGAATGTCTCTCCTGTACTCCCCAGGTTCACGGAGCAGGATTTCCCCTCCGAGAGCAGACACCACCCCATGCAGCCCAGCAGCACGGACCAGGGCTGCAACACGCTGCCTTCGGGTCTGCTTCTTGCTGCAAGGTTATTTTTTCTGCCACCTAGCTTGGGGTTTCAGTTTGATTCAGAGAGCCGATACTTGAGAGTTTGGCGTTGCTGTGTCTAACCGGGAGCCCGGGCTCTTTGCTGAATGAAGCTGGCCCAAGGTGACTGCTGAGAACAGTCCTGCGGAGCCTCCCCGGGGCTGGGGGAGCTGTAAACCTCTTAAATGGGAGCCTTGAGCCACAGGATCAGTGCTTGGCAGAAATGGGCTGACCTCCCAACACCCCACTGCTCTGGCCCTCTCCGCAATACCCATGTATTTGTGAGAGCACTGGCCGGTGACGTCACCACCAGAAATACCACCCCTGCGGTAAAGCCTGGCGGTTTTATTTCATTATCTGTAGTCCTGGTCTGCAGTGAAGGTGTTTCCAGCCTCCTCCCATCCTGCGCGAGCCGCCTCAGGGCAGTGGGCTGTGGGGCAGGCTGAGCATGGGTCACCCCTCTGCCCGCCGCGGGGATGAGGGCACCATATCCCCACCATGGGCCCTCTGGGGCTCCGGTCCCCGCCGTGCCGCTGGGAGGGGGTGGGATGGCACTCCCCGACGTGAGATGGCACGCAGGCAGTGCTGACCCTGCTGCTCCTCTTTGCCCCTAGAGCGATCTATCCTCTGTCAGACTCCCCCTCGGTGAAGATGTCCCAGTCATCGCCAGCTGACGAAGGCACAACGTTTGAGCACCTCTGGAGCACGCTGTAAGTGGTGGTTGATCATTTGCCTTGAGGCTTATTCCGAGGCAGAGGTGTCCTTAGAGCTGGCGTTGGTACTTGACACTGTCTGTCCCACGTACAGGGCCACATGGGGATGGTGTCAGGGCCAGAGCAAAGGTTCCCTCCTGGCTGGGACCTTGTCTTGCCTGGGACCAAGCCTGGGAGGATGCGCTCTTACTCCTCAGTCTTCACTCGTGAGTTGATGAGGCCTGGTGCCTGGGTGTTTTCTAAAATTAAACATCATCTAGGCACACCAAGACTTTTGCAAGTCTTCTGGCCTTTGAGCCTCACGCTCTAATCAAGCAAGGAAGAAGGACCGTGCTTCATTCCATCCTCTTTCTTCCTTGGTATCCTCTCACTTAGAGACGCCCCAAGGGAACGATACACCAGAGCACCTGGGTAAATCAAAAACTTCCCAAGTCTCTGCTTGCTTTACCCACCAGGCCACAGTTTGCCTGAGCAAAGCCTGCTCTGCCATGTGGAAATAAAAGGGGAGGATGGAGGGAGAAGTTGAGAAGGGACCAGGGTTCCCAGGAATGCAGGTTGCTGGGTGGTGGCGGCACAGGCTGTGCCACAGGGCTGACTGTGCCATCCCCTTTCCCACAGGGAGCCAGACAGCACCTACTTCGACCTGCCTCCGTCCAACCACACCGGCAGCAGTGAGGTCTCCAACCGCACGGAGGTCACGATGGACGTCTTCCAGATGAGAAGCATGAATGACTCGGTCATGGTGAGTGCGCTCAGACTGCCCCAAGGGGAGCTGCATCCAATACAAGCCTGTGTTCCCCGCAGTGGGCTGGGGGCTCCAGGGTGGGGAGTGGGATGCTTGCTGGTTTGCAAACCGAACACAACCACTACGGGTGCGGCACTGCTGTCATTTCTGCGGGGTCTGAGAACATGCAATCGATGGCTGCGCTGCAGGTTCGCAGGGGATGGTACAGTGTTCCCTAAAAAAGTGGCTACTTATTGATAGACGCCATTGCTGCACGCAGCGGGGGCTCTGTGCTGTAGCGGTGGTGGAGCTCGAGTTCCTCGACAGGAGGAGAGTGTAATTTGCTCTGGTATAAACACGCCGCGTAGTAAAAGCCGTGTATAAGCTGGTGGCGAGGCAGACCTGCTGGAGGGGCATGCTGTGCTCCCGGCACCCAGCTCTGCTCCCACCATGGCCCCAGGTCTGTGCCATTGCCCTTCCCTCCAAGAAGCTGCATCTGTATCTAAGGCAAAGGGTTTGAAAAGCAGCGTAATGAGCGTGCGAGGCGGACGGGTTTCTTGTGCATCTTCAGTGCCCCGAGCGGGGCGGCCTCCTGGGAGCATCCCTGAAGCAGCGCCGGCGTTGGCAGCGTCTCCCTCCAGAAAGCGGCCGTTTCCCTCCTCGCCAGCTTGTGTCCCCTCCCCCAGCCCCCTTTTCCCTCGCTTTTCGCTTCCTTTCCCTCCCTTCCCCGGCCTTTGTCTGCAGCGGGCAGGAGCCTGGCAGAGGGAGCAGGTGGGGGCGGCAGTGCTAATTGGGGAGCTGCCCCTCGCTGAGCTCACGGTCGCCTTTCTTCTTCTTCCTGCTGCCACCGGAGCCGAGCCTGGCGGGATTCGGTGCAGCCCGGGGAGCTGCCATGGCTGGCCAAGCCCTGGCCTTGTGGGGCTCTGAGCAGAGTGGCTGCATGCAGGCAGGGCAGAGCCGGTGGCCAGCCCTCACTCGGGATAACGAGCCGGCAGTAAATTTTTACATCGGCCCCATCGTGTGACCCAGCGCTGCACCGATGCGCTCCCAGTGAGCCCCGGCCACCGGCATCACGGCAGGGCACAGCGGGCTGGCGTGCATGGGAAGAAAGGCACGGATAACGTGGTGCTGCTGGGCTGAAGGAAAGGCAGTGTTGGGAGAGATGGGAGCCGGGGCAGGGGGCCGCTCGGTCCATGCTGGGACGCCTGCTGCACCCGGTGCTCACGGTGCTGGAGCGGGCGTGCAGGGAGCAGCGGGCGCTGCAGTGCCTGGTACCGGTGCTGACGCTCGGTGGTGAGAGCTGGCCACCCAAACGCCCTGTGACCTGCCCTCCAGACAGGGGTGATGCTCCCTCTCGGCCACTAACCCACTGGTCATGCACAGCAGTGCTGAGAGGGGGGTGGTGCACGCTGGTTCCACCCTTCAAAATACGCCATGCCACTCTGTGCGCTGCTCATCTGCTTCAGCACGCAGCCTTCCACAGCGGGGTCTGGCTGAGGGAAACACCGTTCCCCCATCTGCCTCGAGTTGGAAGGCAATCTGCCTGGTTGCTCCAGATACCTCTATATCCATCTATCCATATCTATCCAGACAGCTAGCTATCCATATCTGTTTATCTAGAGATCTGTCTAGCCATCTATCCCCATCTATCTATCCCCGTCTATCCATATCTATCCATCTATCCACATCTGTCCACATTTATCCATATCTATCCATATTTATCCATCTAGATATCCATCTGTCCCCATCTATCCGCATCTATCCATATCTATCCATCCAGACAGGGATAACTCCATATCTCTGAGATATGGAGCTCTCAGAGCCTCTGCATCACCTGGTGGATGGAAGGGCAGCCACCTCGCTCTGCTGGCAAAGGGTGCTGGCCGAATGGGTTTCCAGCCCGGTGCGGCTACAGGCAGCTTTCTGGGGTGAAATCCAGCCGGATTTAACGATGGAGCTGGACCCCCGCTCTCCCTGCAGTGGGAATGGTTGGTATCGCCCAGTCCATCACTGGGCAAGCTGGGGCCTGCCCTGTGCTTTAATGAATAGTCATGAGGGACAGAAGGGGGTGGGCCCCGTTTTGTTGTTGGATGCAGCGAGTTGACAGAACTAAGGGAGATGAAAAAAGCAAAAAAGCCAACACACGGCGGCACACAGGTGGCCAGCGCAGCATCCCTGCCGCTGCCCGTCCCGGCCCTGCTCCCGCGCTCCCCCATCCTGCCTGCCCCCGCCATGCCCACCCCGACTCCATGACTCCCGTGGCGGGACACTTCCCAGCGCTCTGCGAATCCCGAGACGACTAAAATGCTGTACATTAGCGACCCGATGCAGCATTATACCACGGTAGGTGCTACTTGTTATTTACGGGTTTTGCCTTGCTCCTTCTTATTTGCAATCACCCGCCCAGGCCGGACCTGGGCACAGCTCTGGCTCTGCCGCTGCCCAGGAGCTGCCAGGGGCTCGGCATGGCGTGAGCCTCCCTCCATCCCGCGGCTGCACAGAGGAGCTGCGGCTGCTCCGGCCCCACCGTGGACCATAACCCATGTCAGCGCGGGATGCTGCAGCCTTAGCGCCTTGGTCGGCGTTTCTCTCTCGCTTTGCCCAATCCATTTAAAGCCTTTGGTGCAAAGGACCTGCGCTCCCTCGCCCGGATGGAGGGGTGTTAGCTGAAGCATCCATCCAAGGAGTGCCCTGTGGTGCTGGGTACCACCAGCACCAGTCTGTCTTCCACTGGGGGCCTCCTCATGGCACGCACCCGTGGCCCCAGGCAGGCTTTCCTCCCCTGGGCTAACATCTCTGGGAGGGCAGAGCAGACGTAACGGGACCTGCGCCTGCATTTTCAGCCCTGTCCTGAAGTGCTGAGGCTGCTTTCTCAGTCAAAAGGGTTTTGTGTCTGCTCTCTGGCATTCCGAAGAGTTAGACACAGGCAGGGATGCTGTTAGAGACAAAAAGGTGTGGTGCCGCACTTCCCGACCAGAAATGACTTCACTCCTCTTTTTTTGTCTTACGTGTGTTGGTACAAAGCACGTATGCCCCGGGTTCATTTTGTGCGGTAGTGCTGTTACTTGGGAGGTCGTTACTGCAGTCATGTGAATATTTATATATGTGTGGGGATATCTGTGTGTATATGTACATATTTAGAGAATTACAAACACAAGGGCTGCGTTGCGTTTGTTGACACACACATACACACACAAACACTCATGCCTTCGATTCCTCTTTTAAGGGAATGTTTCCAAAATGTAGTCAGTTTTTAAAAACGAGGTGTCATTTTCCCCCCTGCACCTGACCTGGGTATCTCAGCCAGCGGATCTGCCGAGCCCCGGCACCCGGGCGCTGCCCGTTAGTTTGTGCTGGCAGGGGATCCCTGGCCGGGGCGGCCAGCCCGGCTTCCAGAGGTGGTGCTCTGGGTCTCCTGGCTCCTTCATGTGCGAGCCAGTCGCTGATTTCCCCGAGGGAAGCATCTTTCCCTTGCGGAGGTCGGGATGCTCTTCTCAGTGGGTCTGTCTCAGTTTACCTCCCCATTAAGCTTTACAGCCGCAGGCTTCAGCTGCTCACTGTCCTGGCCCTAAGCACCCCAAACTCACAGGCCCATGAGGGGTTGACTCTTGTGGAGTTTTTTTCCAGCCACTTCCAAGGGCCGCCTCACCCCAGCCCGCCCCACAGCTCCCCAGCAGCAGATAGTGTCGGGAGGCGACAGGCTTCAGGGGAGACCTCCTCGCTCCCTGCAGCTCCCGAGAGGGGCTTGTAGAGAGCTGGGGGTCGGTCTCTTCTCCCGGGTAACAGGCGATAGGACAAAAGGAAAAGACCTCAGGTTACACCAGGGGAGGTTTAGGATAGATATTAGGAAAATTTTTTACACCGAAAGGGTTATCAAGCATTGGAAGAGGCTGCCCAGGGCGGTGGTGGAGTCACCATCCCTGGAGGGATTTAACAGCCGGGCAGACGTGGTGCTGAGGGACGTGGGGTAGTGGGGGTTTGGGCAGTGCTGGGTTGATGGTTGGACTCCATGACCTTAAAGGTCCCTTCCAACCTAGATGGATTTATTCTATGATTCCCGGATATTCCCCACTTCAGCAGGAGATGGGCAGCCCCGGGAGCACACATGCCGAGCTCTGCGAGGGCAGCACTGAAATTGCGCTGTTTGCTCCTCAGGCGCCAAGCAGTTATTCCCTGTTCGTTCCCCGGCAGGGGGGTGGCCCAGGGCGCAAGTGCGGTCTCTTCCCAGGGCCCTGCCCTGCTCCCGGGGGGACGGAACAGCTCCGTCGGGATGCTCGTGGATCACTCGGGCTGTGGATCAGCCCCGACAAGCCGCGGTCCCTTTTCCCCTTGCTGCTCTCCTCCTGGAGATGCCTGAGCTTTGCTTTCCCAGGGTGACCTGTCCTGCTCGCCGTCCGGCCACTGTCACCCACCGCCGAGGCTGCCCTGGCCCTGCTCTCCCCAACGGCTTTCCACTTACAATTTTAACACCCGTTTTGCTGAATTTTCTTGTGACTTTTTCTCCAGTTGAAGCCTGGGACCGCAGAAAGCTTGGATGGGGTTGGTTCGTGTTTGGCAGGGCTACTTATAGAGTGGCGGGAAGGAATAGAGGGGTTTACACACATATTTTAGGGGAGAAAATGGCTGTATGTGTAAAAGCAAGCCAGATCTTGTTCAGCATTCCTCCAGTTAGTCACAGGCTCCAACGACCTTNCCTTTAAACCATTATACATCGTAGACGTTTGGGTGAGGTTGGGATCCCAAGTTAAAACACGTCTCCTGATTCCTGAGCTGTGAGCCTTGCCGCCCTTCGGAGGAGAAGGCGGATGGCTGAGCCTGCTGGCTGTCCCCACGGCCGCCTCCCAGTAGCTCCCAGTTTCCCAACTGGTGCTGGTGGCTGGAGGGACGCGGGGGCTGGAGCTGGGCGAAGGGGGGAGCGCCGGCGGGCGGTCCCGTTCCTCCTGCGAGGCAGGGTGCTGCGGGCAGTCGGGGTGACAAGTGGCAATGCCACGGCTGCTGTTAGCGGTCACCGGTGGCAGCCACCAGCAGCACCCGCCGCTGGGACAAGCTGGGCTTGCAAACGCCGGGAGAGCAACTCTTGAGCAATTTGGGAATTGCAGATTTCTGGGGAAAAAAACATCCCACTTGCTTTGAGAAACTGTTGCATTTGGGATTTTTTTTTCAATATTAATTTATTTCGCCACTATAGAAAAAATGGCGTTTTTTGGTCTGATTCTCAGATGAAAGATTAATGCCGCTTTAGCCATGCAGCTTTTGAGAATGTAGCTTTGCTTAGGCGACGCCTGCAGATAAAAGAGCTGCCAGCTCTTACTGGAAGCATCTGACAGGAATTGTTCAGAAGAGGAATAAGAAAAAAAAAATTGTAAAAAGTCAGGATTTGGTCCCGTGTGTCTGGAGTCAGAGCCAGAACCCGCGTAAACGGGTAGGTTTGCTCTGTGACCTTGCTGCAGTGTGCTGCATCACAGCTACGCGCTTTGTAGGTTTGAGGTTTTCCCCAAATTAGACCTGGATCAGTGAAAGCCACTGAAAGCAAACATCCCGGCTGGGCAACGAATTCCACAAACCGCCATTCAGAGCTGGCTCCGCTGCCAGAAATGCTTCCAGAAGTGGGGTGTGTGTCTGTGTGTGTACATTCATGACAAGCGAAGGCGTGCGGGAGGTGTCCGGAGAGCAGGTCGGACGCTGCGTGGTGCGGCCGCGCTGGCAGCGATGCCTTCGTCGGGGGGCTGGTGGTCGCTTCCCCACGCCGTGGTGTTCTGCCCGCTGGGAAAGCCGCCGTGGAGCAGAGCCCCGTGCGCAGGACGGGGCCATCCCCCCCCCGGCCCCGCAGCGGGACATCTCCCACACCTCAGCAAACCCCAGAAAATCCCTGTCCCGTCCCCCGCTGGCACAACGGTGGCTTTGCGCAGCCAGGCGCGCGAGAAATCCAGGGATCTCGGCACCTCGCCGCCTCCAGTGAGGATGGAGCTGGGAGAAGGGGATGATTTAAGTGTGTTGGGTTTATCCCTTGCGCAAGTGGCGACCTGTTCCGAAACCCAAGGGACCCAGAGCAGCTCTTTTGGCTGGCTTTCCCGCATGCTGGCCCTTTAAGGAGGCTGTAACAGGACACCTGGAGCCCTGCAGAAGTGTGGCTGAGGTTTCCATGTCTCTAAACTGGCTGGTGTTTTCTTTTTTCCCTCCTCCCCTTTTCCCTTCCTCCAGTCCCAGTTCAATTTGCTGAACAACAGCATGGATCAGAGCATCGGCAGCAGAGCAGCCTCCACCAGCCCCTACAGCTCCGAGCACACCTCCAATGTCCCAACGCATTCGCCCTACTCGCAGCCCAGCTCTACCTTCGACGCCATGTCCCCAGCGCCCGTCATCCCCTCCAACACCGACTACCCCGGTCCCCACCACTTTGAGGTGACCTTCCAGCAATCCAGCACCGCCAAGTCAGCCACCTGGACAGTAAGTTGCATGTCTTCTTGCCTTCGCTAGAGAGATGCTCGCCGCTGCAGACGCTGTTTTCGGCAAACGCCTCGGCAGCGCTTGGCAGCGGGACGCAGAGGGCACGCTGGTGCGGGGGGCTGCGGGACGCAGCCACCCCCCGATGGGGACTTGGCCTGCACAGGTGGCCCTGGAAAGCAAAACGCGCAGGGAACACCGGTGCTCGCTTTTCAGTGATTTTCTCCAAGAGGGCTGTGAAGCCCAGCAGTGCAAATGTAACTCCTCTCACAGCAATTCCCTAAACTGCGGGTAAATGTCCCTGAAAACCACAAAGCTGGAGAAATGTCCTGGGGAAGGCGCTGCCTTGTTCTCCTGGTGCTTCCCCACACGTTTGCCAGCTGTCAGAGGCCAGGCAGTGGGCGAGACCGACCCTTGCTCGCATCTACTGGGGCCGTCCTCAGCTTTGCTGTAAATTCGCGCTCGGCATTTACAGTCCTTTTTCATCTCGTATCAGAAGGGTAACTTAATCTCGAGAAGTCACGGCAAAATAACAGAGTAGGTTTTTAATCAGAGAGGGGTGGCTGCCCGGCATGGTGCCGTGGGGGATGCGGGTGCAGCACCCTGGTCCTCAGAGATGCCGGTTGGGTCCACGCCGGACCGGCTGCACGTTTGCAGGCGCAGGAGCCCTCTGCAGACCAGGGACCCAGGAACCAGGCAGAGTTTATGACAACTGCTTTGCTTTTTGGGGCAAAAGGTCCTAAATTCACATCCTGGCTCAGTGTAGCGCTGTCGCTATTTTTAAGAAAAAGACAGCACTTGTGGCCGGTGTCAGAGGCATTTCTACGGCAGACGCCTCTGTGAGCACCCGGGAGAGCTGCTCACCTGCACACACAAGGCAGGAGGGTTTTCTCCTTCGGGAAACGTTAGCGGAGCAGAAACGCTGGGACGAGACAACTGACGCAGCGAGGGAGCAATGGGGTTTCCTCCGGGGCGGCGGTTTGACATTAGCACGAAACGGGCAGAGCCGACCAGGAGCGATGTATCAGCCCGAGGAGTGATAATGACGCTTATTTTCTGAAGCTGAAGTGTTTAATTGCCAAGACAGTCCTTCTCATGGTAGGCAGAAAGCATCCTCAGATGCTTTGCAGGCAGCACCCGGGCGTGTTGGTCCCGGTGAGTGGCAGTGAGCATGGGCAGGAGGGGACGGGCTACGGCGGCTGCCGCAGCGCCGGGTCTGTCTCTTGCGAAACCCACGGGATGGGCAGACGGAGGAAGCCGTCAGCGAGCCAGTGTTTGAATGCAGCCAAATTCACGGCTTGGGCAGCAGAGCAGCTTCCCTGTGTCCGGTCACCGGAGCTTCACAGCTGAGTCGCGCTGACCGGGGCTTGGGACCAGCACGGCCGTTAAATACGACTTGCCCTTGTAGGAGCCGTTAAGTCTTCACTTTTTTCCACTGTCTTTTCTTACAAGATATTGCTAAAGGATGCATTTCATTAATAAACTGAAGGTCCTCAGAGTAGGACATGACTCCAGCCCAATCCTGATAACTCACACCAGTTAAAAGTAAAGCTGCCCAGGGAAAGGAGGCATCCCCGTGCCACTAAAGCATCCCAATGGAAACCGAGCTCACAGCCGTGCAGGGTGTCTTGTCCCAGCTGTCCCGGCACGGAGGGCTGGGAAGTGTCTGATGGCCGCTGGCCCCTGTGCCCAGCTCCCGGTGCCCAGGGGTGGCATTGGGATGGAGCGGGCACGGCCGCGGGCAGGGCCAGGCTGGCTGCTGCGGGACAGCCTCGGGCACACCGAAGACAGAGAGAGCACCTACTAAAGGTACCCCGCTCGCTTCAGTTAGCAGGAAGGAAATACCCTTCCCTTGTCCCAGACAACGCACGTTGCAGCCGCAGGGAGTAAATCAGAAAAGCCACTACGATGAGTTTGGCTGGTTGTCCCCAGGAGAGCAGAGGGAGCAGCAAGAAGCTCCCCGAGGCAGCCCCACGTGGTGAGGGAGCCCGTGACAGCCCCTTCCCTCGCTGGAGCCACCTGGGATTTTTCCACAGCCCTAACCTGAGCCCAGACTGTCTCAGCATCACCCCGAGCTGACCATGCTCCTGGAGCTCTCATGTCCTGCTGGGAGCTGGGCTAATCAGGCCGGGATTGCTTTTTTCCCCTCAAGCCTGTCTGTTAAGGTCTCAGAGCAGCCAGTGTCACAGGGATGCTGTGAGAGCCCTCTTCACCTTGGGGGCAGCTGGACCCAAGAGATGCCCGGCAAACATGCCATGGGCAGCCATAGGCACCTGCAGAGGATGCTCCCAGGGTGGGAGCTGAGGCTGCCGAGCACACGGCGGGAGGGGGGACCCTCCTGGGAAGTGGTCAGAGCGAAGGAGTTAAATGCCTGAACTGGTTTTAATACTCGGCAGGGCAGTCGGTGAGATGCGCGGACCTCTGAACCGCCGTGCCGGGGTGACTGTGCATCCCCCGAACGCAGGCTGGCCGCAGGACTAGCGCCCACCAGCCCAGATCTCACCGTGCTGAAGCTGAGCCCGGTGGAGAACAGAATGGGTCAGCAGTGTCTTGCACCCTGGGGAGCGTGGGGGATGTTTCATTCGAAATGGTGACCGCTGCCGTGGGTGCAGACTGTCCAGCTCGCCGAGGTTGCCACAGGACGAGGGGTGCTGCTGCGGTGACAGCCAGATCCGCGCCATCTCCTCCTGTCACAGCCACGCAGCTGCATTTCTCCCGCTGGCAGACAGGGCTGCTGCCTTCCTCCCACTGCCTGGAGCTCTGCACCGCCACTGCCGCACTCCGAAGTCTGTCCTGGTTAAACTGGGAAAGGAATTCAGCAAAAAAAAAAAAAAAAATAAAGTTATGTATTGCCAGTCAGTCAATACACAACTCAGGATGTCTGTAGGCAGTGTGATTCTCCACACAAACTGTATGTGTATGTAAGCAGCGTTCTAGGAAAGCTGTTGGGAAAGGCAGGCCCCTGGGAAGGAAAGCAAAACGAACGGTCGGTGGGGGTGGGGACAGTGACACCTGGCAGCTTGGTGATGGCCCAGCCAAGGGGAGCCCAATTACCCATCTCGGCGCACTGAAGGACAGGCACGGTTTGCGTTCAGCACTGTGAAAGGAACAACAGCAAAACAACTGCCGACTTCATCCATAGCTGGGGAAGCCTCATGGCTTTGGAATACTTCAAGATGAACTGCACTAAGTAATTAACGCCAGGGCCGTTGTGAGCGTTGGGCCGGAATGGGGCAGAGCTCCTCGCCTGGCAGCGTTCGGGGCAGCCGGCAGCCCCCGCCCCGGGGGGAGGCTCTGATGGACCCCCAGCTCCAATGTGGGGCTGCAGCACGGAGAACCCAGCCCAGGAGGAACTGACAGCTGGCGCGCGGGCAAGGCCAAGCCAAATAGTTCGATGCGAGTCATCTTCTCAAGTGATTTGGCGTGGGTTTTTTTTTGATACAATCATGAGCTTTGGTTGGTGGAAGCGCGTAGCCCAATAGACTCCTGTTTTTGAAGGGTTTTGGCTGAATCCCTCCGGCTGTTCCTCCGGGGGATGTGGTGTTATCCGCTCTCCCGCGCTTAGGAAAGGAGGCTCTGAGGAGCCCAGGGCTCCTGGCCAAAAAGCGTACGGAGGTGAGCTGGCTGCTCGGTGGGGTGGCTGCTCCACCGGCGCTGGGCAGGGCAGCATCGCCCGGGCAGGGGGAGCGAGGTGCCACTGAGGCCCCTGCCCACGTGCAGTTCTGGTGTCCACACTTCAAACCCTCCGCTGACAAAACAGAAAAGCTTTGGGAGGGAAATCCAAAGAAGATGAAAGATTTGGAACAGACGCCTTGTAGGGCGATACCAGAGAAACGTTCTGCATGAAAGGTCTCCACGAGAAGAGTAAGGGTGGCTTGATCGCTCCCTGCACAGGAGATGGTTTCTGATAGCAGACAGCTCTTTAATCTAATAGAAAAAGACATAATGAGATCCAGTGCTTGGAAGCTGAAGCCAGGCAAATTCAGACTAGAAACAAGGTGGAAATTTTTTAACAGTGAGGATAATTAACCATAGGAACAATTTACCAAGGAATGCGGTGGATTCTCCAACTCCTGAAGTATTCAAATGAAGAGTCTGCATATCTCTGGGAAGATAAGCTGTGCTTCAAGCAGACCCCGTTGGCTCCGCGCAGGACGAGGAGGCGGGGGGCTTAGGCCAGCCGTGCAGGGAATCAGGCCAGAGGATCATCACCTGTGCTCTCCAGCCTTAAAACGCTGAATTTCGAGATTTAGGAAAGGGGTGAATGGAGGAGGGGCGAAGACTTGGGATGGGGGTTTGGGGCTGGTGTTCCCAGTCCCAGGTCTGTCCTTGCAGAGGGATGCTGGGCAGCGGGTGGGTGATGCGCCATGTCCCGACTCCCGGGCTGGGCTCCGAGCACCGCATGTCACCACAAGCTCCCACCCAGAGCGGCCGTGTCGGCCTGCGCCACGGGGAGCCCTCCAGCCTGCCGCCGCCTCCCTGGGCATTTTTAATGCCCTTCTTATCAGCGGAGAGCAATGGCCAGATGCTGAAAATAAGGTTTTCCCCGTAGGTTCGAAGCCCCCCTCTGGTAGGCTGGGAGGAGGACCGGGAGCGCGGCGCGGCAAGACGGGGCACGCCGGCAGCCTGCCTCTTTGTTGGAAGCTATCAGGACTCCCGGTGCCCCGGAGCTGCCCGTACACGCTAGAGCCGCCAGCCGATCGCGGCTATTTTCTCACTGGCAGTCCCTCGCCACGCTGGCCAGCTGGTAACTGATAGATAATTAGTATTTTTCTCAAGTTGGGTTTGCGGCGGCTCAGCGCCCCCTCCCCTCTAAAACGCTGTCAACGTGCGCCGGGGCCAGCAGAAGCGTTAATAGAGTCTTTGGCCTCCTGTGGCCTGGCTGCAAAAGGATGCGGGGGCTCATCCCCCGGCGCGGGGCAGCTGCCCGGGCTCGCACGGAGCCCCTGGCGCTGGGGGGGATGGACAAACCTCCATCAGGGGCTCCCCTTGCCCAGGCGTGGGCACAGGGGGGTCCAAGGTACATCCAGGGTCTCGCCTGCTGCTTCGGGGAGCAAACAGCCTGCCATGGAAAGGCTGGAGAGGCTCAAAGCTGAGGGGAGATGCTCCTGCTGGGATGGACGGCGTCCAGCAGTCACACGCATCAAACCTGTCCGCCTCCCAGCGCTCCCCAGTGGGACACTGCCGTGTTGAACTGGTTCCAGTTGCTCTGTAGGTCTTGCAGCTGGAGTGGGGGGCCGAAATGGTTTGCGTGATGCTAACTGAATGAGGAGGACGGAAATAATCGATGTGGCAGGAGACAGGTTCTCCCTTCCTGGTTGCTGTCTGAGGCTTGTTGAGGTAGAGGTGGTTGTAAAGAGGAGGGAAAAGCTTTCAGGAGCATCTATAGAAACGAGCCCCTCTTCAAACTCTGGCACCTTTCCTTATTCTAGGGAGGTTCCTGTCCCACAGCGGCCATCTGGAGATGAGCAGGGGGCAGGCACGGCTCGGTACGCTCTACCTCTGAGCCATAAACACCTTTGTTTTCATCTGAGTAGCTGGGCAGAAGAGCGTGGATATTTTGGTGTGCCAGAAGCAGGAAAGCAACCTCAGCACCAGCCTGCTCCAAAGCCCATTGGAACCAGCCCACTGGAGGCTTTCCACCAGCTTGCGCAGGGCGTGGATGAGGCTCCAGGAGCTCCAGACACAATGGAATTAAGAAAAAAGGGAAAGGAATTCGGTGTGCGATGTTCCAACATGATCCCGCTATCAGCTCCACTATCTCGAACGTGTATGATGGTATGCACAGGTCAAGGGAACGACTTACTGGGAAGCGCGGCTCCAGCGGGAAGGCAAGGCTGTGTGCAGGGACCGAGGAGGTGGGAGAGGACACACCAGGGAGATGAGGTTGCTCCGGCCAGTTCCTCTGTGCTGGATCTGACACACACACGGGGGAGGCGGGGACTGAGGGACCTGCTGGAGGAACAGAGATAAATGTGCTGCAGAAGGAAATGCATCTCCAAGCTCTGGCCCCGCAGTGACCGCCGGCGCTGGCTGCAGAGAGGGGGAGGACGGTGGAGGACGTCCCATGGGTCAGCCATCAGCGCTTCCTACCTCAGCTGCATCCTTCGGGAGCAGACGCGAGGCCTGCTGCCACGGTGGTGGGAGCAGAGGGTTTTCCCCCATGGGGCTGCATCCCCCACCATGGGAAGCGGCGGCTGAAAGCGTTACCGGGAGCCCCGACCCCCGGCGCCTAAAGGAGTGGGGAGACATGCTGGGTCTGCCCTTAGTGAACCACCCCCTCCGCCCGCGCCTGCTCCAGGCAGTGGGTGTAAGAGCGCAGGAGGAGCAGCTCCCTCCTGCTCAGCACAGCCTGCCAGGGATGCTGCGGGAGGCAGTGAGATGCTGCGAGAGGCGGGAGTCTCGCCCCGGGTCCACGTCTTGCTGCTCTGGTTTCTGCATTTTGATTCCAGCAGTGATTCCCAATCACTCAGCCCCTGCTTCCCTCCCCTCCCAGCCTGCTCCCCATATCCAGTCTCGATAATGCGGCATGAAATAACCACATTGCTGCATTTTCGACTTCCTTTTTGGATGAGGGAGAACTCCAGCGCCGGCTCGGTCAGAGGACCTGAGCATCCAGACACACAGAAGGAGCCAGACTTACTAGAAGAGACTAAAACAAGCGCCGAGTGCCAGCGCTGGCTGGTTGAGCCGTGACTAAGAAGGGCTGCGATCCTGGTTGGCAGTTATTTTAGGGATGTGCACACAGGGGAAGGAAGGGAGAGGACTCCTTTGGGGGTGAACCAAGGGATTTTAATTAGCAGTAATGGCACGATAATAAAGGTAGAAGAGCGCAGGCAGCCTCTCCATGCTGTGTCTGCCGCGGGGGCAGCCCCGAGACATCGCCGGTGGTCCAGCGCCCGCGGGAGCAGGGCTCGGGGACCTGCAGGTGGCAGGGGTCCCCTGTAGCCGCCGATGGCCAGGGTGAGCAGAGGGGCTCTGCCAGGCACCTTGAGACCCCCCCCCCCATCCCAGGCACGGCTGGTGGTACCCTGGCCATCACCCCACAGCATCCCCACCGTGGTGTGGGGACTGTGGACACAGGGAGGCCGGTGTTGAGGTGTCCCTTACAGCCGTCCCCAGGCAGTGTCTCTGCTGCCCAGCTGCCAGCTGGCACGTCCCCATGCCTCGGGCACTGGCGGATGCTCTCCTCTCGGGCATCAGCGATGCACTGGACATATTCGAACCCAGCTCATAGTAAACGAGCAGCAAAGTAGCTTTGGGAGGAATTTCCAGCTGAGCGAGAAGTTATATAGGCCGGTGATTAAAAAATGGTTATTAAAAAAATTAGAAAGAAAAAATTAGCTCTGTAGTCGGCATGTCTTCCAGGATCTGTCGTAACAGATTCGTCCGAGCCGGTTAACGGTATTTGCGGTTTGCAAGATGCTACATGTCTGAGTAAGATGACAGACACGTTATTATCACCTCTCCGCTGCGATCTGCCCGAACCTGTCCCAGGATGCAGCTCCGCAGCTGCTTGCTGGGGAGCGCAAGGAAATTAGCAGCCGGAGGCAGCACTTTTCTTCTCTCTCTCTTGCCAGGCTAGTGGCTTTATTGGGATCCATTGACTGCAGTCCTGGACACGTCTTGAGTAGAGCTAATGAGGAGACTGGAATGTAGGGGAGGAGGAGGCTGGTAGGGAGGAGGGGGGAGGATTTGTGGAAAAAAGTAATTGTTGAGCAAATCATTTCCTTCAAGAGAGAAAGGAGGATTTGGCTGCAGCCCTCCTGAAGCAGGCAAGTCTAGACGCTTCGGTGTCAACAGTTGAAGATAAATAAGATTTTATCAGCTCCGAATCTGTTGGGACACATCCTCCTAGCGGTTCTGCTGCCCAGGGAGGGCTGGGCAGAGGTGGACTTTGCTGGTAGGTCTTTCCACGCAGAAGATTCCGGTTATTTTTGTGTGCGAGGCTGTCAGCATCCGTGGGGAAAAAAAACCACCTTTCCCCGCTCTCGCCTCTCGTGCGGGAGGAGCGGTTGTGGGTCTGAGCGCTGCGGTGGCCTCTTCCAGAGTGGGTCCTGGGAGCCTGCTCAGGGATGCTGAGACTTAATTCCTACTTAATTTCACAGCTGCAGCCGCAGCAGTCGCCATGAACTGTTGTGGGGCATTAGCTCGTTTGGATTTTGTGATGTGTAAAACATTTCCTTGCATACAGCGGTACCAAGATAGCCCCAGCAAACCCCAGCAGGGCCGATTGCGCTACGGGGCTCTGTCGCTCCCGTGCGCCCGTTTCCCGTTGTGTTCAGTACTGATGCAGCGTGGGCTCCGTCTTGCCCAAAAAGTAGCTGCGTGTCAATGCAGAGGTGAAAGAAACCCCATCTAAAGGCACTTTGGGGTACCAAGTCCCTAGAGAAACAGCGGTCAATGCCAATATACTGCTAGGGCTTAAATAATTTGGCTTTTCCAGTTGTTCCTAGTGCTCTGGACTTGCATGGCAGGACAGATCACGGTAGCAGGGAAGGGAGAGATGCAGAGGTGGCGTTATACTTTCACCCCCGCAGACGAGGGCTGACCCTGAAAGCTGAACGACTACAGAAAACCCCAGAGGAGTATACATTCCGCAGGTTTACGTGAGGTTCAGGTAGATTGCCCAGTGCCATTACTGCTGTTTACACCGAACCGGCACCCACAAGCCACACTGACACGAGAACCCGTTGTGCGCCGCCAGTGTGCAAAACCAGACAGTCTCTGGCATTTTCCGTGAGCAGAGGTGGCCTCAGGAGCACCCTAACGGGGGAGGCAGACACCAATGGTCCGAAAGGTAGAGCAGGAACTGGAAATAAAGGCAGGAGGTGCCCAGGGGCAGAACATACCCCAGCTCTTCTGTAGATGTGAACGAAATCCAGGGGCTGAGGTCGGGAAGTGCTGACGCACCGGCGCTGGGAAGGTGCTCAGGTGTCCCGAGATGCTGTTCCCGTGCCCGGGGGCAGCATCAGGAGCTCCGTCTGTGACCCGGCTGCCACATGTGGCCAGTTTTGAGAGGTCCAAACGCTGGGGAAGAGGATGGATGGGAGTGAACAGCCCAAGGTTCACCCCGAGCACAGGCAGCACGAGCGTGGCCATGGCAAAGGAAGAGTAGGGAGCAGCGAGGCAGCTGCACTCATCTGGGTGATTAAATATCAGCGTTTTGATCTCCCGGGCTGCGTTTGCGACTGTCTTGCGTCGCACTTGAGGAAGGCTCAAGCTCTCCGCTTTGTGCTCTCTGCAAGCTGGGGGTGCACGTTTCAGCTGCGGCTTGTACAGGACCAGTAACTCAGATGATGTAGCACAGAGGTGCCCGTGGGGCAGATCATTAGCGAATACAGGTGACCACGTAGGAGCAGAGGCACCCACACTGCTTGGCATCTGAGCAAGACATGCCTTTTGCTGTCCCCTATGGAGACCATACATTGCCAAGGGCTCTTCCCGGCCGCAAACACAGCGGGGGATGTAGAGCCTCCTGGGATGCTAAAACCATAACCCTCACACGCTCGGTGGCTGTGGACGGGCCGGGGGCTGTGAGACGCGGAGCGCTTTGCCCCGGCAGCAGCTGGGGATGCGGCTGCAGGACAGCTGCAAGGAGTCGGGACCGCGGCCGCCCAGGGCACAGCCCTGGCTTTCCTCACCCAGAATTATCAGCACGGAGTTCCTTAAGAGAATAGTTTGTTATTGTGGAAGGATCTTTGAAGGCAATCCTGGAGCTGTTAAGACACGATAAGGTTATCAGTGGAGGCATGCCTGTGTTGAGCGGCAGCCTTTCTCCCTGCGGGGCAATCGCTCTGCTATTTAACAGAGATTTATCCATGTCATAACATGGTATAATGAGAGAATTTGTTACCAAAGAACTTGCCATAATGCACCTCTACTCTTCCAGAGCAGTTATATTTCCCAGGCATGTTGAGGACTGCCCGGGAATGTCTACATGAAAGGATCCTTTGACAGGAGTTGTCAGTATTTTAACACCTGGCAAGGAAGAGCCCCCCTTCCAAATAACCCTTGTTTTGCCATGTTGGCTCCTCAAAACGGGGGAGTGAACCCCCCGTCACACTGGGGGCGAGCAGCTACATGGGCCACGGCCACGTGAGAGCAGCTTCTTCCAGCCGGGCAGAGGGGAGTAACTGCGTTCCAAGCAGGACCGAACTTCCAGCTTAAGCACAATCACAGCTGGAGATGCAGGATGGTATCTGGGAGGCTAACCTGGCTGTGGAGTCAAGCTGTAGTCAGCATCACCAGGTATCAGTGCAAAATTTGGGGATATCAGTGCAAGGTGGTGTTTCTGAGCATCCTCTCCTTCTGGCGAGTCCACATGCCTCCAATACTGGGGATTAATTCTTGCTGCCAGATTCAGCTTGTTACACCCCAGGATCACACCCTCTAATGACCACAGCACCTCCCCGCTCCCCTCAGGACACGTCCCCCGCCAGCCCACCCCCTTGTCTCCCTGGGAGCTGGTACCTGCTGCCGGCCGACCATTGGTCCAACGCATCCTCAGGATGCAGGAGCTGCTGCAGCCTCCCTTGGCAGGGGCCTCTCCCCTTTATATCTCCCCTGACACTTCCCTAGAGACACCACCTGAGGATGCTTTATCTCGTTAGCCCCTTTAGCAGTTCCCCGGTTGGTAGGAGCCTCCGCGGGCAGGGGGGGCTTGCTCAGCCCATGGCTGCAACCCCTCCTGCAGGAAGAGCAGCGGGATGGAGAAGCGCAGACCTTTCTGCAAAGCCGCCTGGTGCGTGGGTACATCGGGCACAGGGCGGTGGGAAGACGAGGGCTGAGCCATCCCCGATGCCCCACCGGTCCCGTGCTCGCCACCGAGCCCTGGTGTCCCCCGGCTTTGGGGGGACAGGGGCTCAGGACCCCCGGCGGCGGGAGGGCAGAGGGGCGGCTGGCAGCACGGCGGAGGGGGGGAACCTCGCTGGCCTCTGCACACCTGTATTGGGATGGCTGAGGACAAGCTTTAACATCCTCGCAAATACTCTGCACAGTGGTATTTTTTTGGCATCGGGCGCTATGTTGTGGGGATGAGATAAAATACTTTTGAGCAGGAACATGTCCTGCCATGCAGGGACTGGCTGCTCTCCGCGCGGCAGGGGTGGGCTCCTGTATAGCAAACACATTCTTTGTGAGATGGAAAACAGCATGGCACTGGCGAGGTGGAAGGGAATTGCGCATCCCCACACCTGGGAGCCGACACACGCGTTTACTGGAAGGTGAAGGACAGGCCCTGCCTTTCCCCCCCCCCCTCGCTGCGGTGTGCAGCCTCTCGCGCCCGGCGCTGCAGGATGGTGGCTCCTGGTGGGACCAGCCCCGGCCCCAGCACTGGCTCCCGGCTCCCAGAGCTGCCCAGGCGCCATGGCCGAGGGGCTCTGCACCCTCCGCACCCGCGCTGGGGGGCTGCGAGCAGGGCTGGCTCCCCGGCACGCTGCTTTCTTCAGGCTGCTGTTCCCTCCCCATTTTCCTGGCCACCAGCAGCTTCCCCCGTGCTGAGCAGGTCCACGGTCCTCGCTCCTTAACTGAGCAGATCCCTTGTGCCCTCACAAGGAGTGTTTTGATGGCCATGAACCGTTTTCTATCAACAAGTGTCTCCAGGTGCTGTCTTCGGCTGCCTGCAGGGCATCCTCCTCCTCACCACGTCCCCCCGCAAGCCACCGCTGCCCCTGCGAGCGGCTGCCGAGGACCGAGTCGTGGTCAGGACAAACCCTGTCTGTGTCACACATGCGAGTCAGGATTAAACTCCGAGGTCTTGCATAATTAGCTGTGATTCTGTTAATGACGTTAAGCATGATTTCCTTAGGCTGTGGTGCATCAGCGCCCTCGGTGCTCCCAGCCCGGGGCTCAGCCAGGAGCTGTGGGTGTTGTTCGGGGTAACGTTTCCAAAACGGGCTGAGGGATGGATGAGCGAGGCTTTACACCAGTTTTCCGCGAGATTTCCTCTAAATCACGGTGTAGCGCGTGCTCCCGCTTTGCCGGAGCACTTAGGCTGGCTGGGAAACCCTTCCCGGCCCTGGACCCAGTGCGTGGTTGTATCTGGTTTACGTGGAAAGCGGATACGATGTCGTGTGGGCGAATTTGGTCATATTTAAATATTTCCAGGGGAAAACCAAATATCGAGCCTACAGAACAAATAGCTACCACAAAGACAGGCTGATCTTCCCGTGGTCACTCTCCCCTGCGAGGCGCCAGTGCAGCAGCAGTTTGCAGCGCTGCCATCCCTCGCGGAGCTGCCGGGGAGCCCGGGCGCCGCTGCCATCCCCTCTGCCGGCACACAGAGCAGCTCGGCACCAGCACGGGCCCTCCAGCGCAGCTGCGAGGGGTAATTGGCTTTATAACAAGTCATTATTTTAATTTGCTGCTTCACTGCCGTGTTCGCATTTCCCTTGGAGCGGTGAGAAAGCAGCGGGCGGGTGGACGAGAGCAGCCGAGGGAAGAGGAAGGTCTCTCGGTGGATGCGGGAGCATCAGCCCGAGCCCTGCACCAGCCCCCGAGCAGTGAAAGGAGCCCCACATTTACACCGCAGCGGCTTTACACCACAGAAATCAGTGGTTTTTGGGTAGAAGCAAGCCTCACACGTGGCGGAGTTTAGTTTCATTCCTCCTGTGCCGAAGCCGAGGGCAGGCGGGGGAGCATCCACCGCCGCGTCAGGCCCCGCGACGTTCACCCGATGGGTGCCTCTTCTTTTCCAGTACTCCCCGCTGCTGAAGAAACTCTACTGTCAGATTGCAAAAACATGTCCCATCCAGATCAAGGTGTCCACCCCCCCGCCCCCGGGCACCATCATCCGGGCCATGCCCGTCTACAAGAAGGCAGAGCACGTCACCGAGGTGGTGAAACGCTGCCCCAACCACGAGCTCGGCCGCGACTTCAACGACGGTGAGTGCTGCTCTGCCGGGGGCTGCCCCGTCCCCGGGGGGGCCGCAGTCGGGGCCGGGGGGCTGGCTCCCTGCCCGCCCTGCAGCCCTCGCACGCACAGGGCGAGCATCCCGGGCGGCCACGTCCTAACAGGGGGGCGGTTTCCTTGCAGGCCAGTCAGCCCCCGCCAGCCACCTCATCCGGGTGGAAGGCAACAACCTCTCCCAGTACGTGGACGACCCCGTGACGGGAAGGCAGAGCGTGATGGTGCCCTACGAGCCCCCGCAGGTACCCGGGGCAGGGGGCAGGACTGGTGCTTGCCTCTGTCTGGGGCACAGCAGTTCTGCCCGTGCTGAGGGTGACCCCGCCGGGGACAGGGCTGCTTGGGAGGAGGCACACTTGTGTCCTGAGCCCGCGTCCTGCTTGCCCTGGCACATCTGAGGCCACCCCCGCTTGCTCCCCACACTGGTGGCCATTGTGTTTGAGCATCCTCAGCTCCCAGCCCTGCGAAGCATCCCAGAGCGTCCCATTCCTGGGAAGCGGGCTGCAAAGGGAAATCCCCTCCAATCCATCACGGGGGGACCCCAGGGACCCCACAGTCCTCGTACAGTCCCCTCTTCCCAGCTGGAACCGTCCCCACACCCCCCTTCCCCAGTGCTCTCAGGGGAGCATCCGCTCAGAGCTCCCTTGCTCACCCTGCTGAGGCGCCAGCCCCAGGCCAGGACACGGGGGGTCCCAGCCTGCCTCCCCCCCCATCAATCCCCGGGGGTCCCAGCCTCCTGCCTTCTCCCCCCCATCACGCCCTGGGAGTCCCAGCCTCCTGCCTCCCCCCATCACTCCCCGCTCAGCGCCTGCTCTCCCCTCCTGGGCAGGTGGGGACCGAGTTCACCACCATCCTGTACAACTTCATGTGCAACAGCAGCTGCGTGGGAGGAATGAACAGGAGGCCCATCCTCATCATCATCACCCTGGAGACGAGAGAGTGAGTGGCTGTGGGGGCAGGGACGGGCGTCCCTCCCCGCTGCGGGAGGGCTGGGGTCCCTCGGGAAGGAATCTTCCCCCTGAGGGGACAGGGACATGGCAGCCCCCCGCAGCGCCAGCCCGCAGCCAGGGAAAGGCTCTTCTCTGCCGGCCAGGAAAAGACCTGGCATGGAGGGATTGGGGACCCAGCCCAGCGTCGGCTTCTCCCCCTGCAGCTGGAGCCTTCCTCTGCCCCAGGAGCTCCTCTTCCCCAGGAGAGTGCTGCCCAGGGGCTCGATGGCTTCCTGAGCCATCCGTTCATACGGAGGGATGGGGCAGCATTTGCTGGTCTGGTTTCTGAGCTGGACCGTAACGTGCTGGGCTGAGCCGCGACGTGCTTCCCAAGCAGAAACAGGGTCACCAACTTCTCTCTCCTCTCAGCGGCCAGGTCCTAGGAAGGAGATCGTTTGAGGGACGGATCTGCGCCTGTCCCGGCAGAGACCGCAAAGCGGATGAAGACCATTACCGAGAGCAGCAGGCCCTGAACGAGAGCGCAGCTAAAAACGGCAACGCCAACAAACGCAGTGAGTCCCTGGCCGGGAGAGGGAGTGGGGCCCAGGGTGCTCCTGGCCAGCGGCCCTTTGCCGCTCGAAGCCACGCGATGCTTCTGCCTCAGCTCCTTTCCCATCGCACCCAAAATCGCTGCGCTCCAGATGTTTGGGCTCAAATCCACATCCAGACACGATGCTTTGACTTTTCTCTGCTAAATCTAAAGTCTCATAAACAGGACCCACGCTGTTTTCCCAGAGTGCAAAGCGGTTTGTACGGGGCTTTCGTATCCGCATGTATTTGCTCTCCGTTATTATTACTAATAAAGGGGCATCTTCAGTGCCAGAACCCAGGGGGGCCGCCGGCATCCTGTGTGGCTTGAGCTTAAATGCTGCAGGGAGCCAGGGTGCTCCCCGCCGCGTCCCGGCCCCTAAGGACAGCACGGTAACGCTCTTCCCTCCCTTCCAGCGTTCAAGCAGAGCCCCCAGGGCATCCCAGCGCTGGGCACCGGCATTAAGAAACGGAGGCACGGGGAGGAGGAGATGTATTACGTGCCTGTAAGTGTCGGTGAGCTGCACTGGTTGAGGGCTCGGTTCGGGATGATGGTGGCACCGTCCCCTCTGCGAGAAGCGCGCTGGGGATGCGATGCTGGGCAGGACGGGGTTGCAGGGTCTCCTGCAGGGTGGCAGCGACGGGGGCTGAGCACAGACCTAGAGCACAGGAGCAAAAGCACCTTTGAATAATACCTGTGTCCAAGGGAGTCCTGGACCCCCAAACAGTCCCTGGCCACAGCGACACTGCACCTTGTGCGGCTGGGTGGAGAAAAGGGGCCACGGGGAAGGTGGCCGGGTGGGACGGGAACCAAGCGAAGCCCTGGGCTTGTTCCCTCCTTCAGGTGCGAGGCCGGGAGAACTTCGAGATCCTGATGAAGATAAAGGAGAGCCTGGAGCTAGTGGAGCTGGTCCCGCAGCAGCTGGTTGACTCCTACCGGCAGCAGCAGCAGCAGCTCCTGCAGCGGCAGTGAGTGCGGCCGGAGCAGCCCCCGGCGCAGGGGGAGGCTGGGAGCAGCCTCTGGCCACAGCCCCGCTCTGGGACTGGTCCCATGGCTTGCAGCACGGCCACCGCACACCTCATGCTTAGCAAGGGCTGACAAGGGCTGCGGAGCCGCTATGGGTACAAAGCAGCTCCTCTGCTGCCCGGAGCCTCAGCCGGGGGGTGGTGGGGCAGAGGGGGGCCCTGGGTCGCTCAGGGTGGCTCCGTCCCACGCCGCAGGCTGAGCACCCGCTTGCTTTCCCCCGAGCAGGACTCAGCTGCAGACCCCGTCCTCCTACGGGCCCGTCCTTTCACCCATGAATAAAGTTCACGGCGGGGGAATCAACAAGCTGCCCTCCGTCAACCAGCTGGTGGGGCAGCCGGCGCAGCACGGCTCCAGCTCCGCGCCCAGCCTGGGGCCCATGGGTAAGGTCCTTGGCACCGCGGCGGGCGTCACGCCGTGCTCGCAGGGGCTCTTCCCGCCCCTCGGGCCGTGGGCTCCCTGCCGAGGGAGCGGGTGGTTGTCCCGGGGGGGGGCGATGTCTAACGGATGTGTTTGTTGCGCTGGCATCGCCGCTGCCCAGGACCCGGGATGCTGAACAGCCACCCCATGCAACCCAACGGAGAAATGAATGGGGGCCACTCGTCCCAGCCCATGGTCTCCGGATCACACTGCACCCCCCCGCCGCCCTACAACCCCGACCCCAGCCTCGTCAGGTAGGGAAGGTGACCGCGGCCCTGTCTGTCTTGTCCTCTGACGTTTCTCGCTGTTGTCCCTCGCTCTAACCGTCAGATCTGTGTAGCAACTGGTCAACTGGCCACTGGTCCCAAGTGAGAAATCACTGCTCATGAAATCTCATCTCAGAAACCAAAGCCCAGCTGCCTACCAGTTAGAAACCTCTGTTGCCCTCCTACGCCTCTACCTGGGTAATCCATCCTCGCTTAATTAAAAATTAAAGGCATCCGAACAAGAGTCTCTTCCTGCATGTCACACCGGCCCGTAGCTTTGTGCACTGCCCCTTCCCCTTCCCTCCCAGCGCTGCCTGGAAAGGGGCCCACGCGGCTCGTTTCCACCAGGGATGCGCTCACAGGTCTGCACCCGCTTTCCAACGCTTCAGTCTTTAAAAAGACCCCAGAGGTTCCGACAGACGGCCTACCCACGCAGGGGGGCTGTGCGGGTGGTTTACGGAGGGGTGTGAAGCTGTAGCCCCTGTGATGTGCAACCCCCCCTGCCCCACACGGCAGGGACCGGCCTCGCTGCCCGCACTGGGGCACGCCCCCACCTCCCTCCGGTTATTCCCAGTAAGTTACTCAGCTGAAACCTCCGAAGAGCAGGAGAAAAACTGCAGTTTTAGGAATGAACGTCGTCCCACGCTTCACTTTGGCATTAGTGGCCGCGGAGGTCACACTGGGGATGGCAACAGGCAGGGACGACGGGCAGGCCGGGGCGAGCTCTGCCGCCCCCCACATCTCAGTCACCCCCCGCACGGTGGTTGCGAGCACAGCTTTTATTCATGAGAAGTTAACGCCACTTTATTTTCCAAATTTTTTCTGCAGTTTTTTAACAGGATTGGGGTGTCCAAACTGCATCGACTATTTCACCTCACAAGGGTTACAGAATATTTACCACCTGCAGAACCTATCCATAGAGGTAAATGCTTTGGGGAGATCTGTTCTTACCACTTGTTTCTATCGGCTGTCGACCTGAAAAGCAAGGACAAAACCGTTTTAAAGGAAAGGGAAAACTGTGCACCAACCTGTCATGCAGAACATGCGCTCCCAAGGTTTATGCCTTCCATTTGTGCACCCTTCTGGTCCTTGGGATTTAGCAGTAGCTCAGCCATCGGTAGCAGCCACGAGAGTCTCAATTGGTTCTTCACAACCAATTTCTCCTATCAGAAAGAAAAGAGCTACAAGATCCCCAGACCAGACAACGGGTAGTTTTTCCACCTGACGCAGAAAACCCGGCTGAGCTGCTCAGCAAAATAACCCAGAGCCCCCTGAGCCAGCAGAACACCCCCAGGGCAGTTCAGTGAGACTAAATCTGAGCTGATTTTACGTCTTCCCTGTTAATCTTTAAGGCAAAAGAGGGTGAAATAAGGGAGCTGAGCCCAGGGCACTCGTATAAGGGAACCCTGGAATGAAATAACCCAGGTCAGGCAAAAGCTGGTGTGAAAAACAGCGGAGGGAACAATGCTGGAAGTGCCTGAGCTCTCGCGGAGCGTCGTCCCTCTGCTGCCGCCCCGGTTAAAGCACAGCCTCTGGGTGACGATGGCGAGGGCGGCACCGGGGCAGCAGCTTCCCCAGCCACCAGGGTAACGAGGAGGAGAGGAAAAAAAAAATAAATCTTAAACCCTTTGAGCCGTAGCAAGCCCTGTAAATCCCCGAGCTGGTGTTTTGGCCGAGACAAAGCTCCTGCCCCCGATGCCGTTCTGCCCCCAGGCAGTTTGTAGTCGCTGCGGGGAAGCGAGACCAGGCTGCGGCGATGCAGCTCTTGGAGACAGGATGATTTTTCATTGGTAGCTGGGGCCAGTTGTGTAACCTTAGCCTGGTTTTGGACCATTTTCTGAACTAACTCCGTGACCGTCTGTCAAAGGAAAGGTTTGGTACGGCCAAAACTTGTCCCAGCCCGCTGAGCTGTGTGTCCAAGTCGGCATTTGTAATTACTAATTGCATACTCGCTGTCTGCTCTGGTTAACCCTCACGTGAGTCTCTGTGTTTGGCATTAACATGGGTCTCTGGCAGCTCTCGGCTACGACGGTGATCGCTCTGGTGCAGGGCCCCCAAGTCCCGAGGTTATCCACCTCGTCTGGCTTTACGACCGCAGCCCCCGGCGTCGTACCCACCTGCCGTTGTCCCCGCCGGTGCATGACACTGGCCCCGCGGCAGGCGCCACTCCAACCTCCTGGTCCAGGACCGGAGGAGAATCCAGCCCAGCCGGCGGCTGCTCGCCCGGGCGAACACAGCAGGACGCTTCACACGCTGCTCCGCAACCTGCATCCAAAGGGGAAAGGTCCCCCCCACCCTCCCACTTTCACATCAGTTTGATGTGAAACCACCCCAAAAAAAAAACAGAAAAAAAAATTTTCTAACCTGCAAAGCCGTGTTGGGGTAACTGGCCGTCGGTTATGAACGAGAGATCGCCCATGGGGATGTGCCCGTGGGCTTGGTGCCGTGGCCAGGGGAGGTCCAGCCCTGCCACCGCCGGGTGCTCGGGCACCGTGCCCGTGTGTCCCCCAAGGCACGAGCTCGGGGGTCTGGGGCTCGCTCCCGCCGGCGCGGTCCTGTCCCTGCCGGCCATGCCTCAGCGGTGTTGTTCTTCCAGGATCTCGGAGCACTGAAGATCCCGGAGCAGTACAGGATGGTCATCTGGAGGGGGCTGCAGGAGCTCAAGCAGAGCCACGACTACGGGGCGCAGCAGCTCATCCGCTCCAGCAGCAACGCCTCCACCATCTCCATCGGCAGCTCGGGCGAGCTGCAGCGGCAGCGCGTCATGGAGGCCGTGCACTTCCGCGTGCGCCACACCATCACCATCCCCAACCGCGGCGGGGCCGACGAGTGGGCAGACTTTGGGTTCGACCTCCCGGACTGCAAATCTCGCAAACAGTCCATAAAGGAAGAATTCACGGAGGGGGAGATCAACTGAGGGTCTCCAGAGGGCAGCAGGGAGAGACCGGGGGGGGGAATGAACCCCTCTATGAAAAATATTTTCAGCCTTCGGTGTCTGAAAAAGTGTAATTTTGTTGTCCAGAGGGGAACCGCGAGCGGTGTGAGAAAGCAGGGCCCCAAGCCGTGAGAGGACTCGGCGGTGGCTCCGGCAGAGCCGAGGGGCGGCAGGCGGCCATGGCAGCTCACCCAACGCCGCGGGGAGGGGGGGGGCACCCGCTGGTGCTTCACAGCGCTTTGTGTTTTAACGGAGGGTCCCGCAGCCGACGGACGTGGCGTAGAGACGTTTTTTCTCTTCATGAGACCAGCCTTCGTTACTGCTTACCCACCCCCGTTCCCTATCTCCGTGGTGCCCAAACCCGCCGGGTCTCCATCGCTGCAGAAAGGACCCAGCCCTCCCCCCTGCAGACACCCCTGCCAGCGACTGCCACGCACCCCGCTTTCCCGACGGACTGCCAAAAAGTACCCGTCTCCTTCAGTGCTTTGTAGAGCAGAAAAGAACCTGTTTGTCACTTCCCGACGTGTTCATGTACTTAAATATTTGTGTATATAAATAAGCAAATGTACATACAGTATACTCGTTGTGCTGTAAGGAAAAAAAAGGTTTATTTTCATGTAAGCTATAAAAATTGATACTTACTCCTGAGACGCTACAGTGTCAAGTAAATTAATTTCATGTTCTAGCATGTAAACATGCAGAAAATCATGTCTCCAGCCTTATCTATTCAAAATTCAATGTTTTTTCCTCCTCCAAATACCTTTCATGCAGTTGCAGAGGGGGCGAGCCCGCGAATCCTCCGGGAAGTCAGAGGCCTGGATAACGCCCCTCTGCTCCCATCCCTTGCAGACAGGCAAAGCCTGGCGAGCAGGAGCACAGGAGGTGTAAATTCGATCCCACTTCGGAGCGAGGAGATGGACGAGGTGACCGCGTGAGCTCTTTCCAGTTTTGTTTTCTGCTTCTGGTCATTTTTTTCCAGGCGTAATTTGTTTTGTTGATTCAGGCTGGGAAAAAAAACCCTCAGCAGAAAGCAAGGACGCAAGCAGGAGTGTCCGTTCCCTCCCTCCCCTGCTTGTGACTGCTTGGGAAGGTGACATCCCACAGCGGGTCCCTGAAAGGCCGGTCAGGGGCTGCCGCTGCGCAGGGGGGCAGGGAGCTGCTCCATCTGCCCCCTCAGCCTTGGGTCCTCCGGATTCCGGGCAGCCTGAGGGAATCCATGCAGAAACAGCACTGCCTGGCACCTTTCCACTCCTGCACCTCCTCCCTGCATCGCCCCTGCGATGGAGACCTCCAGAGGGCTGACCTACAACTCTTTGCCATCTCCCCGGGGCTGGGGAAGGAGCTGGGAGACCCCTGACAAAGCCCTGGACCCTCGAATCAGTAGAGCCAAAGAGCTGGAGTCCCAGCTACGACGTCCAGGGCTCGCCTCAGAGATGTGCCGTCTCCTCCTTGCAGGTCAGTGCTGGAGGATCACGGGGAAATTGAGCGTGAACTCCGTATGTGAGGATCCGTATGTGCCCTAACAGCACCCCCGGGGCCCAGGTCCTCCCTCCGCCACCTTCACCTCGGTGTCCCAACAGCAGCTCCAAGCCCCGGGCAGGCAGGAGGAGGTCTCTCCCCCCGGGTGATGGACTCCACTGCTCTACCCCCCGGGGGGGCCGCAGGCGCCAGCGCACCCTCCTCCAGGCCCTTCCACCCTCCACACAACACCCATTAGGAACCCGACGCCTTTGGCGCTGCTGAACTGTGAACCTACGTCCTACGATAACGGCTAATTAAAGCACTTTAATGCTTTAAAGGTTTTGAAACAACCATTCATGTTTTCCATGTTAACTAGGGCTTCTTCCGGCAGTATTAACTGATACGCTCCAACCACGGTACGAGCAGTATTTTTTGTCATGTTATCTTTGGAAAATGTGTTATTTTTATAGCTGTGGTTTCTCTTTTTTTTTTGTAACACAATAAAAGCACGTGTGGGAATTAACGGCATCTGGCAACTAAAGTCTCGCTTATGTTTCACGGAAGTGCCCTCCTATCCCGGCGTCGGCCTTAAAAGCGTAAGACCTCGAAAGCCCTGAAGTTACTTTGCTTCATCAAACAACGACGAAGCTACAGAGACGCGGAAAACAGAGAATGACATCAATAGCAATCTTTGTCTTTAAGACATAGCTTTTCTGAGTTTGAAAAATTACACCGTTAAAAACAATTTCCACAAGAAAACTGCCTTTAGTTATAAATGTCACCGCTATTTCTAGTTGTGGTAATATATATTGCATATGTAGGAACTGGAAATTGATTGAAGTAAAGAATCTTGCGAGAAGTGTCGTTAATAGGCTAACACTCACAGCAAGAACATTATTTTAATACAATAAAAAAGGCTTTCAACTGTCTTGAAAACTGGCGTGTGAGAAACAGACAAGAGTAGTCAAATCTACACATCTGCAATAAGCCCAACACGAGAATAAAAAGGTACAAAGAACCTGGTTGAAAAGCAGACTCGCCCGGTGTTGAAGGCACTATCTTTTTCTGTGGTGTATATTCCTGATCTGCTGGACTGTAAAAAAAAAATTACCTTTAAAATACATAACCGGATGCCCTTCCTACGCTCAAAGAACATGATTATTAGTTCAATCTTGCTACTAAAATGTTAACATACAACATTTGCATTTCAGCAAGGAAAAGAAGAGCCTCCAGAGAGCTACCTTGCTGCTGCAGCGAGTAGTGCCGGCAGCGCTCAGCCGGGCGCTGAACAACCCGCCCAGCAGCCGCCTGTCTCCGCAACAGACGTTGTACAGGGCCCCTGTACAAATTCACAGACCATATTTGGAAAAACCCCTTCAACAATGCAGTGGTTATTACTGAAATGCCCAAGTGCCTTAATTTATAGCCTTACTATGAAGTCTCTCATCTCTCTAACGTCAGGACGGTTGGAGAACTCCCTCTCTGCTTTTCCATTTCTTTTCCCCACCCCTCAAGAAAATTAGATCGTAACTTCTTCTCAAAAAGATTTAAAAAAACCCAGTAAAAACAAAACAATAAATAGCAGGCCCAGAGGCGTGTTCAGCACAGAAGTCACATTCCTGAAGGAATTCCTGCATATACTGACGGGAAATGAGCATGGACCAGACGGATGCTCCCGTACTTTTTTGGAGCATTATGTCATCTCGCTTGCGAAGCCGCCCACTTGCATCGCTCCCATCACGGCTGGTGGTGGTCTACACCATCTTACCACAGCCCCAGAAGCATCGCTCTTCTCCGGGGAAAGCAGAGCTCCACGGCCAGCAGAGCCCTCCAGGAGGAAAAGCCGCCTGGATGAAACTGCCCAGAATTTCTCAAGGGCTCTGGCTGATGCGCTAAGAAATAGCTGCAGCCTCAGCGCTGAGCTCTTTCTGGCTCAAAAGTGCCTCCGTCTTCTGGGCATTCCCAGCGGAAACGTCCAAACCACAAGTCTTATCATAAGGTTACAGTGGAGACATCACTAGGTGGGAAGACCTCACTGTAGCACAGCGTTATCCTTCACCGCAGGAAACAGCGGCACGTGTCACATTATCTCAGTCTTGATTACAGACGACTCTATCGCCTCATTGCGCAAGTCAACAGCAGACCCGTTTCTCCAGGACTGTTCAGCAGCTGCAGCGACCTGAATCGTCCAGAGAAACTGCTCTTTGGTTATCGCGGGGGGTTCCTTGCCTGCAGGGACAGGAACGAAGCGCTGGATGAAACCTGTATTATCACCTGCTCTGCCTTTCAGCACATCGCCACCCACCACGGCATCCCTCTTCAGCTCCCGCACCTCGGGCCTCAGAGTTTAAAAAAAAAGTTTCAGCCTCCTCTCCTTCCTGTCCTGTGACTAAAAGCCTGTATTTTTGGCAATGCAGCCAGCAGAACAGAAATATTTTTGATCCTTCTGGACAGACGGGCCTCAAGATGAGGGTCTCCTTGCTGTGGGAAATGGCTGCTTTCTTCACAAAGGCCAGCAAGGTCCAATGTAATTTTCCCTCCCAATTTTCTTCTCTTCTCAGAACAGTTTCAGATCAACACTCATCCCTCACCCGTCTCACTGGCTTGAACGTGAGAAACGAAGCCGAGTCATTCCTTTTCATATACTGAGCCAAGGTTAGCTGTCCGCACTGTCATCGAAGGATCAGCTCCTCCGGAGGCTGACCGCTCCATGCAGGCTTTCACCCACCTGCAGGCACCGTCACGCTCTCCCGCGTCCCCTGAGAACACCAGTGCTCCTCAGGGCAGCAGCCCAGCCCCACGAAACCCCGTGTTTGCTTACGGGAAGCTCGCTCATCACCTGCACATCACCGCCTTAAACTTAACCACGGTGAATCTCCTTTCGAGTTTTCACACCTCCTCATTTCTTTTTGGGGTTTCAGACACAAACACCAAATTGCAATTGCTATTGGAAGAGCTTCCGAGGGAAGTTTTTGCTGAAAGCAAATCCGGAGCAACACTAGCCATTAACGTAAGCTTCCTCCTACCTTTCAAGGTTCTCAGAAAGTGTCGAAAGAGCTCCCTGTGCGCATCTCTGTAGCGGTCAGCTTGGGTCTGGGAGTATATGGATACCGAAGTCCCATGCTCCGTAATCCCCAGAGGATTCCGATTATCCACCCGTAACGTTCCTTGAGAACCATGAACCTGCAGGGAGGCAGCACACAGGAAAGAGAACAACGTTTTTAAGTTATCGTGCTTTCGATCCTGAACACCTGGCTACTCTATAGAAGCCCCAGTTTGTACAACCAAGAAAAAAGTAACCTTTGATATTAGGAGTTACGACTGGCATACCCCCTCGTACGCATCAGACACGACAGAAAATCCCAGCTACGTGTTGTAGTACAGTGGCTTCTGCTTATGTGATACTTCCACTTTTATTTTTCCACCTGAGCAAAGCTCCTCTGTTAAGTATTTAACAGACAATGCCTCCCCAAATCCAGCCCACGCATCTGTTATAATTCATGACTTTAAGAATTTACAGACACTTTGCCTCCGAGTTTACACTTTTCTTCCCCTTTAAATATCCTTAACTCTTGGCTTGCCATAGACCTAAAGACACCCTGGAAAGACAACAAAGACAACATTTCAGCCTCGGGAGAGCTGACGCCAATTCCTGCTCTAGTATCATTGCATGCAGCTTATAACCCCAACAGAATAGATGTAAACAGAGGCAAAACTCAGGTAACAGAAGAGAAAGCGGACTGTGGATTAAAGAAAGACAAGCAATCCACTGCTGCCGAGGCACAGAGGTGTTTTGTGAAGTGTGCTTGCAGGCATGTGCAGGGGCACTACACGTATCGCCCCACGTGAACACACACAGGGTGAGACTTGTGCCAGCCTGTGGTGTCGCGACAGACTCAACTTAAAAGTAAGAACGCACCTCTAGTCTCTGATCACAGCTTTTAGTGCAGTGCTGACTGATGTCCAAAGTAACAATTGCTCCGCTAGGAAATTTCATGCTGACCGCTACAGTGTCTGCATCCTTCAAGTAGGCCATATCTGAGTGACAAAAAAGGCACTCGCTCACACCAGGAACAGCAAACCAGCAGGTACTACGACTACAAAATGCTCTTCTTCCTTTAAGAGGCGACACTGGCTCTACAATACCTTCAGACAGGAAGCAACAGCGACAGCAAAGCGCTTTCTGCAACACACACCAGCTGGTTTACCTTTATCAGCACTTCTGATGGAGAACAACGAGCCCTGCAGAGACACACAGCCCCGGGCCTGAACTCCCCCTTCCCAGCCCGTGGCTCTCCCTAAGGAAGACTTCCACTTCTTCCCAACACATTTGCCTTTGCAGCTTGTTAAACCAAGACTAGGCAGCTTCCAGCATGTAGCTAGGACGAGGCAGATGGTACAAAATCCGCCCTGGGGCATTTTGTTTGTTGCATTTCAAGGCTTTACCATAGATTGTAACTTTGCACGCTACACCTTCTAAAAACAGCCAGTCAAGGTTGGCGGCAGCTGCAATTACCTTAATTAAAGCTTTGCATTTTCATTTAATGGCAGGTTAATTTAAAAAATGGCAGCTTCCAGTTTTACGGTTAGTTTAAATTATTCTGGTAACCCAGAGCGTGCCCGTCAGCTTGACACAATCCAGAGTAAATTCACATCTTTAGCTGTGCCGAGATCAACGGGAAAGTGCCAGAGAAATCAGAGAAAGCAAAGAACTGGAAAAGACTGCGTTGCCATTCTTGTAAGCACAAAGTTGGCTCGCCATTTTCTGCGCTCTGGTTTTCAAACGGCAAACTTGACATCCCTCAATTGCCACACAGAGTAGAGTTCACTGATACCTCTTCAGCAACCGCTTCACATCAGCGGGGAACTGGCAAAATTCAGAAATCATGGCTAAATACCCTGTCTGCAACAACTCCTTGAGAAACTTGCCTTCTATTTCGCTAGACTATTGTTGCACCTGTTTTATGATGGAACAATTGTCACGGCTACTGCGCTCTCATACACCCTTTCTTCCCAATTTTAGCACCAAAGTCCAGAGGTACTCAATAAAATATCAAAAGATTTATTCTTACCTGCACAGAATGCATGCCCCAGTGAAAATATTGTATCTGGCGCACTCTCTCCCAACAATAAACTGACAATATCTATGTCATGCACCGCAGCATTATAAAAAATTCCACCTGGAAAAAGCAAAACTGTGCATTAAGGTCTCCACATTTAAAACCTACAGTCAACGTACCTGTCTGAACTGCACTGAAATTGAAATAAAAAGCCCCCTCTATCAAAGGAACTAATACTAAAAGCAAACAAAAAAATGCAACAAAAATAAAGACTGGTAAAGAAAACGCTCCTCAAAATAAGACCCATGCATCCTAAGGCTACGCAAACATAGGGGACTTTCCATCAGAACACAGGGCAAGATACATTTCCGGATACATTTTCCAGTTTGAGAACGAACTTTTCAGCAGAAAGCTGCTCGGTACCTGATGTTTTTAGGAAGCTCAGAGACGCTGCTGGATATATGCTGCTGATGGTGGATATCCGGTGGATTCTCCCCAGCGCCTGGCTGTCGCGGACTTTCTTGTACAAGAACTGCAGCGCTGGGTCAAAGCGCCTTCAAAGAGAAAGAAGGGCTGCGGCACAGCGTTTGGAAGCGGAGGAGGTCACCCAGGCCGCTGTTACTGCTGCCGGGCGCAAGGAGCCCTCCATGGCAGCCAGCAGGGAGCGTATGACACGAACCTCACCAGACAGATGGGATTAGACACAGCTTTCTAAGTTCAGACACTTACTACGTATGAATTTTGCTTCTTGCAAACGACCCTGACATCTGCACTTGGGAAAACTTAAACTAACAACCTTAATGACAAAATTGCAAAACCTCAAAAGGGCTGCAGAGATGTGAACCCCAACTGCCTTTGGCCATTCAAAAAAAAAAAAAAAAAAGGAGCTTTCACATCTTGAAAGCTTCATCGTTTGAGTTCCACTAGCATCCATTCAAGTGAGCATTTATTTTAATCTCATGACAGCTAGATTTTATCTCCACTAAGCATGAAGAATTAATCCAATCCAATTAACTCCCAGATGAACAATGTTAACAAGCAGCAGTGAAATTAAGTTTATTTGAGGACAAATTCAGGAAAGCCTGAGGAATCAACGCTACTTTCAGATACGTGCTTCTTAGCAAGTATAAATGAGAAGAAATATGCTGGTCTTACTTGTAGAATCCACACACCAACGGTCTTCCACATCTGTCAGCTTCATCAAAACAAGCTTCTGCTGTCTGCCTGTCAAAACTGGGCAGCCTCTCGCAAAAGACACCTTTTCCTGTGCAAAATGGAACAGAACACAGGACTGAAGGCAAGACACAGTCTGCACAAAATATTTTTATCTTGCAATAACACAGAGATGTCGTTATAGTCTAGAAATCATGTTTGTTCCTCGTACCTGCTCGTAAAGCATCTATTACAATCTCAGAGGCTTCTTCAGGTGGTGAACAAATAATGGCTCCAGAGACTCTGCCGAAGTCAAAAGAAAGATCTTCAGCGAAGACAGGGTTTTTACCAGAATGAACAACGCTCAAAAGCTCCTTTCAGTTACAGTAATTTTTCTAACAGCTGCCTTAACCTTTGAGGAAGAGTTAAAAAAAGACATAAAATCCCATTGCTCTGGAAGAGCATGTTATGTTACAAAAGGAACTCGGTACCTGTTTGTAAGGATGAAATATGGGATGACATACATAGATTAAAATCACAAGTGGCACAATGGAATGGCATTGCTTTTCCTGCATCTTAGAGGAAAAAGTCTTATAAAGGTGTCCTTTGAAAGCGAGTTAAATCCTGCTAGTTAACACATACAGTGAAATTGAAAGTATTTATGTGGTAGAGCTCCTGAACAAGTGATCAGTACATCTTAACTTATTATCATTCTTTAGTTTCTAATATCAAATCCATCTTTCTTAAAAGCTGCCTTTCACTTTTGCAATGATATTTAAAATACCGGTTTGAGAACTGACTGTAACCACATCAGTAGATGCTACCTGTTCAGTTCAACTGCAAAGCAAAACGCCCCAATCTTTCTGATTTACAGCAACCCTCGCTTATCTCAAACAGTTTCAAAAGAGACACCTACGTCAGCCAGCTGCTCTGAGGCAAGAAAACTGGCAGGCAGCAAGAAAGTGTGTTGTCTATTGCTCTATGAGAATGGGGGAAAAAATGATTTTTTTTATATTTCTTAACAAAGCTGCCTGCAACTAAACTCCTCTAAGTTTTCATCAATTCTGGGCACATAAGTCAAGCTAAGCTTCTCAGGGACTTCTAAAGCATCTATGACATACTACGTAAGGCTTAGCCTGCAACAGCCCCTTGGTCTCGTTCTGTTCTAAAGTCCCAGAACATACGTGGGGCCAGACAAGCACAGTCTGGGTCCACTACAGCGCAGCGGCGTTTTCCAGAGAGTGGAAGCAAGCCTCGCACAGAGACACTCGCCCCAAGGCTTGCGGCAGGGAAGAAGCACGCACAGGAGTTAGTGGTGGACAGTACCGCTGATCGTTGAGCGCGATATCGGCGTCCTGCTGCCGCAGCACCCTGGTGCCAGCCAGGAACTCGGCGCCGAAGGCACTCTCCACTTCCTCCAGCTGATCCTCCACAACGTAAAGCAGGCAGCAGTTATTTTCCTCCATCAGGGTTTGAAACAAGGCTTTATTAACAAGCCCTGTGCCGAAAAGGGCAAGGCCGACGCCGCTGCTGTGCCGTATCGTGGGTGCCAGGCCATCAGAGGCCTCAGGCGCAGCCCCTCTTTGGCCAGCCTGCTTTGAGGGGGCAGGCGCGATCCTCATGTGGAAGGTGGGAGGCGCCGAGGGGCGGCTGGTGGAGGTGGAGGGCGTCGGGTCTTCCCGGGGGGCGAACGCGCTCGCCAGAGAACCGGCAGCGACGGGGTGGTGGGGAACCAATGGCTTGTGGTAGGAGGGCGGCGAGGGGACAATGGCGCTGGTGCCGGCGAGGATGAAGGAGGGCTGGGAAAGCAGGGAGGGCGCGTCGAGCTGCAGGGGCAGGCCGCCGCCGCCGCCGTCCGCACCTGCAGAGCTGGGCGAGACAGAGGGTTGGGGTGAGCCGCCGCCGCTCTCCCTCGCCCAGCGAGAGCCGGAGGCCCCGCGGTCCCTCCCTGCTCCCACACCGGCAGCCGAACCGCCNGGAGAGGTGCTCGAGGATGCGGTCGCGACGGACGCGCATGGGCAGCTGGCAGGAGGTGCAGTACAGCGTCTCCACCACCACCGCCGCCTCCCCGCCGCCGCCGCGCTCCAGGAGATGCCGCTTCACCGCCAGCTCCGAGAACTCGGCCGCGTAGTCGTGCAGCGTCTTCTTNCCGGCCCGCCCCGGAAGCGGAAGCGAAAGGGAAAGGAGTGGTCCCGCCGCCGCCGCCGCCGTTGCCTGGCAACCGGGCGTGGCCCTGCCCCGCCGTGGCGGGAGGCACCCACCGCGCCGGGAGAGGGGAGGAATCGCTCTCCCGAGCGGACACCGCCGCCTCCGACCCCTCCGCTCTCTCCACAGCAGCCGTCGCCCCTCTCCGCAGCGCGGCCATGGAAGGAGCGAGCCCGGGCGGAGCGGCCACCGACGGCGCCGGTGCCCGCGGGGTCCCGCAGGAGCGCGGGGCGAGGCTGGCCGAGGGGCTGAACGCCGGCCGAGAGCTCCGAGAGGAGCTGCAGAAGGCGAAGGATGACTACAACATAGCCGCAGGTACCTGGGGAAGGTGCCCAAAAGCCCACCGTTATTGGCATTCATCTTCCTGCCATTCAGCTCCTTTTACCAAGGAAAATTTCTAGGTTAGGGTGTCATGAAAGCAAAACCTGCTTTCGATCGCTGCTTACAGAGCTAGGCTGGGATGCCACTTGGTTTGAAAACACTTTCCCTCACCCCTTCGAAGCGAGGGGCATGAGGAAACCCAGCAGGGAAAGCCCCAAGCAGCAGCATCCACCACTTCAGCACTTTGTAATGGGCTCTACTGCTCCTCAGAGTAGCTCCTACCTCACGCAATGAGGTTAAGTTTAACACATATCACAGCAAAGTACTACAAAATGCATTATCAACCAGCATCCCTGTGGCTGCAGCATTAACTCCACCCAGGGTCTATACTCGGACGGTTACGACAGCAGCTCTGCTTACGCTTACCTGAAAAAGGGAGCTTTCGGCAGGGATTCGGTTTGCTTAACAGTTGTATTCCAACTTTACAGGTACCATCTCTTCCTTGCAAAGGCAACTGGAGATCCAAGAATCCCAACTTCGGAGAACCACATCTGAAAAGGAAATGCTCCAAAGGAAACTCAGAGAGCAAGAAAATCAGCTACAAGCCATGTCTACCAAGGTACCGCCCTGAGAGCACAGTGGCCATCGGTGTTAGGAGCCAGCAGCAGGGAATTTTGGCTTTATGCAACAGTTCCCTTCCTCGTAGACAGGAGCTGCACCCGTGAACTGCAAAACTGAAGTGTAAAATATTTTCTCTTAAGATTTGCAGTCTGAGTGAAGAACGGGAACATGAGGAAATGATGATGGCAATAGAGAAGGAGAACTGTAGTCTTCGACAGGTAAATTTGCTGCAAAGCCACTATAGAAAATCCTGCCACTAGCTGCTTAGTTGTGCTTAGTTTAGATTTGGGGGCCTTGGACACGTAAAACCCTATTCAATCCAGTACTTTTAGAGAAAATGCCAAGCAATAATGCTTACCAGTACTGGCAAGGTTGTTAGTCTGTAGACTCTGCCCAGGAAATACAAGAAGCGTTTGGACCAGATATTGGGAAGATGCGGCCAAGCCTGCTCACTTTCTTCCTCGCTAGATTGGCTTCATTTATGTATCTCCTCAGGTTGTTACAGAACAAGAATCCAAGCTGGCCGAGCAGAACAAGCTGATCAGTGAGTTACAGGGGACCGTCAGCCAGCTACGGGCAGAGGTTCTAAGCAGCCGGCACCACATCCACAAGCAGCAACAGGCGCAGCAGGAGATCCAGAGCCGAGCCGAGGCACTGCAGCACAGGGAGCTGCAAACCAGAGTGGCACTCGAATGCATCACCAGCAGGGTAAGTGTAGCCTCCCTCACTTCAGACTCCTGCCTCCTTCTTGGGAGATGCTTCAACCATTTCAAGCAGAGAATCTGAAAGCTCAAAGATGTTCTTGGGCAGAAGCACAGTGGGAGATGGATCAGAGCACTGCAGTCCTTTGCTCTCAGGGCCCGGCTTCCCTTTGCAGCCACGGGGCCAGAGGAGCAGGAAACTCATTCCTTCTGCTTCCCATCTTTTTAGCGTGCAGTTCTTGTGTCACTGACAAAGCAAACAGGCGCCAAATACCAGAAGCCCTTGAGAAACTTGAGTTCACAACAGCTACATCTCCAGATTTCTAGTAGCCTTCCAGACTCAAAGTAACAGATATCACCTTAAAGCCATGTCCTGCAGGCATATGTGCCTGGTAGCAAGCACAGAACCCAATACCTGGGTAAGGGACTCGGTCCACCCAGAAACACATCATTATCACAGTACTTGCAGTGAACCCCAGTCAAACAGCCTGTTATTTCATGTAAAAAGACTTTCCATTTCATCGTTCACTAGTACTTTGTCCCAAGTCTGACAGCGTAGTCTCTATAAATCCATGCAAATGCCGAAGAATTGTGTAAAAAGACTAAAACCACCTATTTCTTTCCTCTTTCATCAAAAGTTTGAAAGATATCGAAGCAAAATAATTCAGGCTACCTTCAGTACGGCAGGCAGCAAGCCTCCCCAGGCAGAGGTCACGGATGAGGAGGTGCTGGAGGCAATGCAGGTACGTGGCTCTTTCCAACTCTGCTTCCAGCAGCCGGTGAGGGACTGATGAAATAAGAGAACACTTTGCAGTACTGCTGTCCACCTAATGCTTTCCACATCCCTAATTTTCAGAAAATAATTAACGAACGGCTGGAGTTCCATCAGATGCTGAAACAGAAAGGCGTCAAGGTCCCATCGCTCTACAGCATCGACACGTCTAGTCCATCGCCTGCCAGTGCTAAGGGAAGGAGGAAGAGTCCCGCAAGGCATCTTTCAATGCCTGAAAAGCAGCCCTAACAGCCGAGTCGGAACATGTCACCAACTTCAGGCTCCTGCTCCTTGGGTTTCAGATGGTGACTTACTAACAAATTAAACTCGTTTTACTAAAATCAAGTGCTGCGGGAATATCTAATTCAATTGTTTCAGCCGACTCAGAGCACACTGTAAATCACTGGTCTGTAGAAATATTCGATTTCACAGGGAAGCTTGGAAGCACTACTAAGGACTACTTGGCTACAAGGAGCTAGAAAATGTTAAATTACCGTTTTTGCAGTACACAATAGCTGCTTTGGCAAGTTTGTATGGTTACTTGACTGGAAAATTCACCAATGCCAAAACCAGTGACAGTGACATACGACGACAAGAACTGTTTTATTTTTCCGTTCGCTATGCAAGTCCCAACACGTGGACGTATTTGACACGGTATCTGGAAGTTCAGTTAGAACTCTGTAGAATTTTTAACTGAAAAGAGGCAATCTGTAGGTCACCCTAGCTTATGGAGAGGTTTGCATTCATACAGGTAGCAGCCTGGATGTAAAAGTCACCCACAGACTGCAAAAATCAGAACCACTCAAACCGCTTGTATTTTGGAAGGTGTCCCCAACACTCTTCATGCGGGAGCGTGACAGAAAGCGCCAGGAGCTGGGCAAGAGTGCTGTGTTCTGGGGAGACGGGGAGCTCCAGCAGCGTCAGTGTAAGGCAGTGTTAGCCCTCTGAATGGAACTGAACTTCATGAGTGAGAATAAGTTCAGTGCTCAATCAACAGCAACCCAACGGGTACACAACAAGGTCACTACAACTGGTATTTCCACAAGGATGGATGACGGCTCTAAAATGCACTGGGACACACAAACCCCTGCAGTCAATTCAACTGACTTCACTTAGAAATGGAAGCCGTGTTAATGCCTGAATACAGAAACCATCACTTTAAAACTCATTCCTCAAGCTCTGACGGCAATTAAATTTTCACGATTACTCCAGATAAAAAAAGTAAAATTATGCAGAATGAGATATTAGCGAAGTAGTTTTGCATTCTGTCTTCAGTATTGGTACATAGCACGTCACTTGGTTGCAATGCTGTCACCTACTGGTTTTTCTCAGTTTAGCTGCCAAAATAATAATCCAGCTGAAACACAGCAGGAAGAAACAGTGATCTTGCAGGAAAAATATGGCTGCACTCATTTTATAAACGCTAAGATGTCATAATGATTTTCTCTACCAGTTAACGCACTCTGACTTCCAATACCTTCTCCGCCTTTAAGTTTGCATTTCAAGATGCTGTTATCTCTACCCAGTCAGAACATTGATGACTTTCTATTAAGGCTGAAAGAATGCAATACTCCTTGCCGTAGCTTGATCAAACTTGGAAGTTTTTACATACCAGGCAGGATGCACTGCACCTTTGCTTAAAAAAACCCGAACCACCTCACTGTGTACAACTTGCATTGTTGAATATGGAGAAAAAAAAAAAAAAAAGGTATAACTTCTTAGCTTTGATAGTTGCTAACGTATTACAGTCAGAAGAGAGGAAACTGTGGTTAGGTCAGTTTTTGAAGGATAAAGTACTTTCAAGTTTCCATCTGTGTCCACCACTCGAACCTGCTCCACTACCAGCGGCAGATTCATCAGCTGTACGTTTTGGCTGGGGTTCAAATTCACTGGTCCACAAAGAGCATCAGATTCGTTATCCGAGCCCGAGTCTTCCTTATTCTCCAAGGTCAATCTGTTCAGTTCTGCAATTTTCTGTTAAAAGCAGAATACAGAAAACAAGATCAATTCTATGCCTAAGCCCTCAGTGCAACTCCAAGTTGCTTCCAAGGTGTGGATCTGGCCAGCCTCTGGAGGAACGTCTGCATGAAAACATTCTGCAGTGGGTCAGAATCAGGAAAGCGAAAGGGCTTTTGATGTTCTCACTCCTGTGCTCTCCAGGAAGTCTCGCTCCTTCTAAGCAGTTTAATTTTTTGCATTTAACACAGAACTCGGGCTTGGTCAAAGCACTAGATTCTAAGCGAAAAGAGTCTGCTGTAAGATCAGCACCAATGAGGTTGCTTTCGGTCCATTTGAAATTGTCTCTGTTACCACCTTGCGTCAGCTACACAAATCAGCTGGCCTTCACCACTGTGTTCTAAAGGTTATGTTAACTGGACAAGAAAAAATACATTTATCTTGCAAAATATTTAACAGCACGCTATCCTGTACTCCCCATATACCAAATTTTACCCCTTTCAGTAAGAAAGCTTTTATTAATGAGACTGTCCTGCTAATAATAAATTATCTGAAAGATAATTGTGTAATAATGATAGGACCTAGCAAGCTAGTTGTCAGGCAGGCTGAGGTGAGAAATCCCCCTCAAAGAACTTACTGGCAGCAATTGAAGCCGTAAGATCACTAACAAGGGGAAGGGGTTAAAAGTCAAACCATAAATTTGCAATTGTGGTAACACAACATTATTTACCCTGGTGAGTTTTGAGGTCTGCCAGTTAAGTCGGGATACAAGAATATAAAAACCTTTTGCGATACGGCAAGAATGGAAGAGTAAGTGAAAGATAAGGAATAATGACACTACTAAAATAAAAATCAACTTCTGTATTCTTCTCAATACACGTGAGCAATGAAACATTTTGTTACGAAGCACACTTAGAAAAGACAGGATTATTTTACCGAACTACTTACCAGAATTAGTGTGTCCATGACGTCTTTGCATATCTGTAAACTGGTATCGCTTGTCACTTCCAGAAACAGATCACGGGTGTGTTTTCTAATCTGTAAGAATTTCACAGGTAAAGCAGTAAGGAATCCCAGCATACACAGGCACTTGGTAACATGTCGATACACAGACTGAATGAAAGGCTTTCGTTCAGTTCAGCCAGAGGCAAAGCACTGCCTTTCTCTACAAGCCAAAACCCATATTCTTGCCCTTCAGAAAAGCCACCTCCGCAAAGGCAGCCTGGTGCCTTTGGAACAGCCTGCCAGAGCTTTACAGATTCACAAAGGTAAAAATATAACTCCAAGATCCATCTCAATCTGACAGTCTAGCAGGGAAGATTCAGGCTTTGAAGATTTATATTTGGAACGCAATCACAAGCGTCACAGAACGACGTGTATCTTTGAATCTGGAGTTAAATATCTCTCAGTAGAAAGAAACACTGTTTAATTCTGATTAACGTATTTCCACTAACAGAGAGTACCTTTGTTTTCTCGCTATTGGTTATTGGTGGGAAAGAAATCACAACGCCTTCGGCATCCACGAGACATGGATAGTTATCTTTGCCATCCAGTAACTGGAGATACCTGCCAAGAAAAACAAAGCAGCAAAAAGCGAGCAAATGAAACAGCAGCTGGACACAAGGGCAGAAAATAGCAACAAAAATGAATGAGTGTGTCCCTGAGCTACCATGTAGCAGAAAGAGCAGTCGGAGCAAAAATGGTACTGTGGTGATACAGCTGAGGAAAGCCACCAGCTGCTGGAAGTGATGGGCCAGAACCATCAGTAACTCACATTTTAATATCCACGCTGTTAAAGTAGACAGACATGCTTCTAGTCCTTTCAGAGATCCCGCTGCTCAAACAGGAAAACCAGAGTCTGCTGTCTGATTCTTCCAGACAGCTAACTGAATTTTCCCTCTGACCTACTATGGCGATACACGGTTCTGCCATCACGTACTTGGCACATTTCCCCGAGCCGTATGAGCGAGGGATATGGGCGCTGATCTCTGCATGAGCAGTAAACTCAGCTTTATAGTTCATCTCTTACTACATGCAGATTTACCGCACCTCTGATTTCCTTAGTTTACTGAAGGTGCATGACATACACTTCTTTCCTCTTTGTTTCCCTTCTATTTGCTATTCTAAAAATGTTTATCACCTCTAAGAATAATTCATAAGACAATAATTCACTCTTGATGCAGCTAGAAATAACGGAAGGCCCTTATCATCCTTGTTTCACTCCAGGTTACTCTTTATGCATAAATTCAGCCCAGTATTTTTCATCTCAGCTCCTAAAAGCTCATGCTGGGTTCATTAGGCCCATCATCGTTACAGAACGTGCTCCATAATACACCTGAGCACATTTTCTTCAGTGCTGTTTTACCATACAAGTGTAGGTTACCAAAATTCACCTAATAAAAACCAACAAGAGATCAGAATACTGACTTGTGCAACCCAGAAACATTCTGACGCTTCTTCTGCTTCCTCTGCTCCTCAGCTTCTAACTGCAGCTGACGGAGAAGGTCCTTTGCCTTGATCTCCTTTCGACCCAGCGGCGTTATCTGCACCATACGAGGAAACAAACATTTGAATGTAAGAGTGACTCAGACACCAGGGTTACTAAAACTCTCCTGTAAGCAAGTCACTAATTAAAACCACACTTCCGTATGCCGTCATTCCTAACACCTTATTCAGTATGGAACTACGCTTTCTATTTAACATGGACTACTACAATCACACTGAGTTTGAACTTGTTTTTCTATAGAGTTCCAGAAAGCAAAAGGGAAAAAACCGGAAAGGCCCAGTGATGCCGCTGGCCCTACCTTCAGTTCATCAGGAGGCTGAACATCATATAGCAGAGGACCTTTGATCAACTGCAAGTCATGGGTGGCAATTGTGGCTGCTGTCCGCTTCTCACAGATGTCTTCGTGCAGTTTAGTCTAAAAGAAAGAATGCCATCAAAATATACCAAAAATATGATGATTTATTCCTCCTAGGGTTCAGATTCTTCTATATTTAATGTCTGTAGCATTATCAGCTACTTGAGTAACCCTTTGGCAATAAATGGAGCCCTTCTCTTCACCTGCAGAACAATTTTACCTCAATTAGAACCCAAACGTAAAGGCAGTGAACGTCGTGTGTTGAGAAACATGACGTGTTTCTCAACTGGGAGATAAACAGTTTTAAATCAGAAAACAATCACAAATATGAGTCTTGTAACCTGAAAGAAGCCAACACCTGCCACCTCCTGGACAGGCGAGCAGCATGCTGGGGAAAGCCTGTGGTTACGGTACCTGGGTTGGAAGGTTTGGCGTGCAAGACTGTGGGATGCAAGGGAACCTGGGGCCAAACCAGGGTACTTCTAACACAGGCACAGGTTTATTAGCAGTTCTCAACAGGTTCCACAGCACTAACAAGCTGTTGTTACAGAGGCAACGCAGATGCACGTGCGTTCATCGCCCTCTCATGGCAATATCCGAGCTCCTATTAGGTTCTTCATGAAAACTGGTTTTGCTTATTGCAGACTGAGGAGACAGCATGCCGGTGGCAGAGGCCACGCTGCTCGGCCATCCCGCCGTACTCTCACCACCTGCTAGGTGATGAGCTCACCCTAAATTTCAGAAACTTATCTGCTGGAAGGAGTCTAGAATGGTCCGTTTCCAGCTCTGCTAGCAATGTTCCCACTGCAAATGAGTAACACAAGACTGCAGCACATACCTGCGCGGACAGGAACCTCTTCAGAGCATTTCCCGGCTTCAAGTTGACTCCCTTCAGCACGCAGCACACAATGAAAGGTCGAACATCTTTGACGCCTGGGCTCGCTTTGACCACCAAGGGCACTGGGTTTTCGGAGACATGCAGAACCTTCACCAGCAGCTTGCTTGCCTCCTCCAGCTCTTCCTGCTCCCCGTCTCCGCTATCCTTCTTCTGCTGCTTCTCCCTCTTCTTCTTCCTGGCCTCCTCTCTGGCGCTCTCGGCCTTTCCCTTCCCGCGGCCGCCGGCCCGCAGGTACTCCAGGATGGCCTTCATCTGGCAGCTGTTGACCATCTTCTCCAGCCGCTTGTCCTTCAGCTGGTTGCCCCTGAAGTTGGCCTCCTTCAGGCGGGGACAGTCGGCCAGGGC
>VWZL01003827.1:210828-231991 GCA_013396915.1 Stercorarius parasiticus
AAGGCCCGCCCCGACCCGCCCCGCTGCCGCCACCGCCCCGGGATGCGCAGGGAGCGGGGACCCACCGCCATCCCTCCTCCACCGGGAATAAACCGGGAGCCGGGCCACGATCCGCTCTGCTCGATGGCGCAGAAAGCGACACCTTAAAGGCAAAAACGCGGGGTGCCATCACTGGATATACACATATACCACCGTGCTGCCCTGGCCTCGCCTCCGCAGCCACGATTTCTCCCCACCCGGTACCGATTTCTGCTCTAACAGCTCGAAAACGCAGAGGTGCCACCCAAACTCGCCAAACAATTTTATTAAATAAGTGCAATAAAAATAATGTACATGTTTAATATCTGTGACTTTCTCTTGAAATGCTAGCAATAAAATCTCTAGGATTTAAATACCTTATCCAGTACTTAGGAACTGCATAATCTATATAAACGCTCTCTCAAGGTAATGGAAGTCCAAGTGGTTGCTGGAGAAGAGATGGATTCCGGCGCACAGGGACACTGGCCACTCTTGAGGCGTCTCTGCAGTTTAGACGCATGAAAACAACTTGGTTGACGTTCAGGTACAGGATGGAAAAAGAAATCAGACATAAAAAAGCCCACGAGAGACGGATGACAGTCTGTTCTTTCTTTAATAACGAAGTACCATCGTTGCTGATTGAAGTTTTCCAGTCCAACAGCTTGGAGAACTTTTTTTCCGTCAGCCAGACCTGCACCTGCCCAACAGATTTGCTCCAGAACGTTCCACTCCAGACTTCAGCACACAGGGACAAGCTTCACTGTGTTTTTCACACCAGTGTTTATTTTGCCACTGTAGAAAACACATCGTTCATTAAGTGAAAGGAAGCAGCGCAGTGAGCTCATCCTTTAAAAATGACAGCTGGTACTACTGCGCTCAAAGAAGGTCCTTCCACATCCTAAAAAAGTTTCCATTTTCTCACTTCTAAATTGGAAACAATTCGTACCATTGAGTAGTTAAATATTATCTTTATACCTCACTTTAGAAGTTTTTTTTCAGTCTAAAGATACCCAGCAATCTCACTGAATGTTATGCACACTAAAATACTTAACTGATCTCTCTAAAATGTTGCTAAAAAGCTATTCTGGATTTGAAAAAAAATTACAAAGCCCTAAGATGCAATGTGGTGTGCCCAAGCCTATGCTTTTTTCTTCTAAAAGCTGACAAAAGGCTCTGTATTGCGCTTCTCTGGAGCGCACCTAATTCCTGCTCCTTGGGCAGGTGAGGTGGGTGGGACGGAGAGGGAAGAGTCAGGAATCTCCTACATGACAACTTCTTGCAGTGAAGAAGCTGCAGAGTTATTGCACGGGTCCCTACGGTGTAATTACTGTGCTCTGCGCCAGAGCGGAGAGGAAAGCAGCGACTGCGCTCACCCCGCGGCCGCAGCATGGCGTCCTCCTGCACAGGGTGGGGAACAGGAGCTGCCCAGGGGAAAACGCCTCCCAGGAGACAGTCTGAAACAAGTCTTACACAGCCCCCAACCTTTCTGCTCTGCGGATCTGTCAGCACTGGGAAATACGACCCCCACTATAATTAATAGCCTTTGTGGGGTCTTGGGGTTGGGGCTTGTTTGGTTGGTTTGGTTGTTCTGTTTTTTTAATCAAGTGTTAATTTTTTTATTTTTTAAAAAAAAAACATGTTTTAAAAGGTTGTCCTGTAATGTTATAAAATAGAAAGCACAGATCCTGCTCCATGCGGGATTTAACCGATTAAGTACACTTCGCTTGACTGGCTTTAAAAGCCATGGCTGAGGAGCAACGCAGAGCTGCGTTTACCAATTCAACATATTGGCCAATCCAAAATACTTGGAGGACCTTTGCAAATGGGGTTTTTGCATTAAATTCACACAACGTAAAGCTCACAGTTTTATGTCCAAAAGGCAAAAATGCTCTGGGCAGCAGCTCACAAGCCTGCAGTCCATTGCACATGCCAATCTCTGAGTAAAATCAACAGTGATTTTCTTGCATAAGGAATCGGGTTCTCAAATAGGAGCCTGCGTCACTAAAAGAGAAATAAAAATACATATATATTTGTTAATATATATATATTCCTAACATATGTATATTTATTAATATATTTATTTGGAGGAGTTAAAGAAACGATTTATATAAAGACTTTCAAAATACAAGTGCACCGATCTACCTGTAAAATTCAGAAGCTTGGAGATAGGCTGCACGCAAACTATAAAAACTGCGTATTACAAAATCAGTGCTGTATATACAAAACAATACCGCAAATCCACTCCGTGGTAGCAAAAAAACCCAACCCCCAAACCTTCTGCTTCTATTGCCATGATCACTCATTCTTGCACCTGTGGTGGACATCGACATGAGACCTATTAATTCTGCCCTGGAAAGCAATTGCCTGAACGTCACAAGTAGAAATGGGAGGATTGGTGCTTTAGGTACAAAGCTTCACACATTGTGTCTTAACAGAATTTGTTCTTTTTGAAGCTATTAAATGGTCACGTGCTGTAGTCTATGGATGTTCATTTTAATCAAGATCTAACTAGAGAAACTCAGCATTAGAGCTGGACTTAGAAGCGAGCTGAGAGAACTACACTAGAGCAGGAAAAAAGGTCTAAATTGATTAATTCAAGCTTTTCAGGGCCCCACTACGATTTATTTTTTTTTCCTTTCTTTAAGGGGCCATATCTTGGGGATATATTTCAGAATTAACGGTGAGATTTTAAAGCACAACTTTAATTTTTCCAGTAGCTCCATCGATACACGCTCTTATTACGTACCAAATGGGACTCTTGCAGTTTGGCTTAATCCTCTTGTCAAATGGACTAATAAGGCACTTGGTGCACAGCGAGAGAGGCCGCGCCAACAGCTATTTCATGTTACATCCTAGGCAATGGCATGTCACACAGCAATAGCCAGACAGCCCTTAAGCTTTTTTATTTGGTGCTAATTCTCGGTGTTGAGTAGCGCTTTGGGTACTGCTCTACTGCCTTTAGAACCCTAAACCTGAAATATGTGCAGAGGCCACAGCAAAACCACTTCTCACCCTGCATGGCTTGTGTTACTCCTAGAGCCTCGGCGGACCCCGGGAAGAGACATCTATTTTACTCGACATTATTAACGTGCTTGAACTCATAAAATTGCAGACACCGGGATTAGAAAGGAGAGCAAAGTTATCCATCAAAATAATGCTTCTAAGCGTTTTAAAAATTAGTGGAAACATTTTATAACAGTCCTGATCCAATTCCTTTACTTGCAGGGTCAACTAGAGCTTTCAGCTGACTTACCAGTGTTCAAGGACAGCAGTCAGTTTTAGAAAAAAGTACAGTGCCCATTTCCCATAAAGGAACCAAGAGCCTAGCACAAATAAATGGACTTGTAAGCTTTCATAAACACTACAAATTTGCCGCGTTTTAGCTGACAACGTTTATCATGACAAATAGAGGGAAGAACAAGGCAGCTGCTGGAAACACACTAACAGTGTCTTTCTTACTACGAAAAGACACGAGATCCTGGCACAGTGGCCAAACTAATCACCAAAGAACGGCATGAGTCTTTGACTTACTTCATTATACCTGAGGAGTGGAAAAAGCTTTCCAATTCCTGACCCTACTCGTAAACCTGCCCTAATGAAACAAATAAATCCACACTATAGGACTTGCAGTGGAACACACAAACCCCAGAGCTTTCCTCGCCTACGTTGCAATTGCTCTTTTCTTTTTTTTTTTTTTCTTCTAGCAAACACGTGAGGAAGAATTTGGGTTTTTATGGAATTGTTATTTTACCCATTAATTGGTTCAAGAGTTTATCTATACAGGATCATACAGGTCTTTCAGATAACTGAGATACATGTTCGTACAGCCTGACATGAATTTCCTTCTACACGCGCATGCATTTTTCGTTTCACCTCATGCCAGCTGCACATCCTAGCAGATGAAAGGTATTGCTGAGGTACCAACATCACCACCACATCAAAGGAACCTGTGTGACTGCATCAAGCCTGTTTTGCTCATTGCATATCCATATTTCCAATGGTGTTTCCTCAAGTCTCATTATGATGAATTCTCTGTACGTGCACTGATGTAATGCAGAAATCCACACAGGCGGCCTGTCTCCCAGCCAGCCACCGCCCCCAGTTTGACTTGCGACCTGATTGTCTACATCTGTCTGATGGGCAAGACAAACAAAAATTATTGACACTATTACTTTCAGCATGTTATGAAGTCAATTTTGGCAGAAAACTATCAGCAATATATTCTGCAATTATTACATTGAAGTGATTAACTGGTAAAGTCAGCTAATACAGGTATTACTTCCCAAGCTTTCAGAATATATAATTGCAAACAAGTGTCACACTTACATCAAAACAACAAGTGCTTTTCAGCTCTGTCCTGAAAGCTTGGTAGGCTTTTTGCTCTTCCCCAAAAGAAAGCCAAAACACTGTGGCTTTTGAATCTTAGGGAAATTCCTTACTGGATCTCAAAACCAGACTGTGAGAACCACAGCCCCAGAGCAACCCCACAACCAGGGCACACCTCTGCTGACTGTAACAGCAGCTACAGCGTGGCCATGTTACCTCCATACTCCCTGGGGAGTTTTTTCAATATGAGGAACCAGTCAAAGACCAATGCACAGCCTTCCTTGTGCTGTAGAGGGAATGCGGCAGGCTACATCTGTCCCAGAACATTTGCGTATTTCTAACATGCGCATTTCTAGGAGCAAACCACAGTGCTGCACAGACAGGTGACACAGAAATTATCAGACGAGGCAAGTACCACTCAAGGCTGATAAACAGCCCCATGGAGTCAAACGAAAAAGATGACATGAATTGCCCACAATTTTTAAATAACTATTAACAACTATATGCCCAGTTATTAAGACAAAGGAAAAAATACTTGTCCTGTCATCGCTTTGAGTATGTTTTGCCAGTGCTTTTATTTGGGCCCCCTCTCAGGGTTGGGATCCTGCTTCCTATAGAGGGAGGTCGAGCTTTTGCTCCTGAAGGACCCGGTTTCCGTAAATACTGGCCACCTATTTTGCCTGTGAAGAGAAAATACAGATCATTATTGCAAGCACATCTAGTCCCAGTCTTGAATTTTATCTACCATTTTCATTCTCAAGATATATTAAGTCTAAATGACCGATACCAGCAACTAAAAGTTGGCAGCATCCAGGCTGAGGTGTGTCTCATACCAGCAGCGGTAGAACTAAATAGTCAGCGTTCCCTTCCTGTCTCTGGGAAATTGGTCCGGAGTTTTAGCTTTACCCAGGCAGGATTTCAGCTCCTCCTGACTATGCTTCCAAATTCTAAGCAGCGGCTAACTAACTAGTATTCTCATTAGCAAGCAGAAATAGCAAGGCTGAAGACAGACAGACGTGATTGTAGGTCCAGTTGAAGACTGGAAACTGTTGAGTTTCACCGCATTCACTTGTGACAGCTGAAAGAGACAGTTCAACAGTTCTTTCCAGGAACTTGGAGTAGCTGTGAAACACAGATATGAGCAAGTACCAAACAGAGGAGCTTAACTCTAGCAACAACGTGAACATGCAAGCAGACTAAAGAACCCTGAGAAAAGTCCGAAAGAGGAATGGGTTTGGATGTTACTGGCCAAAAGAGTTTTGGTGCTGCCGGCAGTGAAAATAGCTTGTTTGTTTAACTTCTGTGTTCAGGTAATAAAAGGATTTTGCACGTGCCTCATAAATAAAGACGACTATTAAAAAACCACCTGACATCAGCATCAATTTCTCTTTGCGAGTGAAGAAGCTGCACAATCATAAATTCTGCCTAGCTCCTGAGTCTGAATTGAAAAGGAAAAGCAGTACACAGCACTAACTATTCAATTCATCTTGTAATTAGGATTAGATTAGCATCCTCTGATTGGACATTAAAAGCTAAATCAGGCTCTCGGTTCTCTGTGTCAGCGTTCAGGAGCTTTCCTGAATGTTAACTGTTTTGTATCACCGCTGATTGTTCTGTTCACGGTCATACAGAAACAAGACTGAACTGATCAAATTATCAAATATGCCAGTTCCCCCAATCAACTGAGCTAATGCCCTCATTCTGAAATCATCGTTATTGAATGGTTTTGAGAATTTGCTCCCCAAGACCAGCAGAAGAAATACCCGTTAGGTTACACAAATGCAGAAAGCGTGTTGAACAAGCAATTAAGAGCCCTCTTGCTTTCAAGGATGAAATACTTTTCTTAAGTAAAGGCAACATAGTAAAAACCATAATCATCATTATCATAAAATAGTGTCTTACCAGGTTGCACCAGAAGAGTTTTATTTATTGTGGATAACTTCCGTTGATTCATTTTACAGCCATCGTTGCCCATTAGGTGAGACTTCCAGGCCTAAAGTCAATTCAAAAGAAGGGATATTAAAAAACCAGCAAAATCAGCCTATCTTTTATCTATGTATGCACATATACTTTTTAAAACACTGGGAAAATGAGAGCTGTAAATAGATTTTATGGCAATAGCATTTTAATCTGCTCACTCATAAAAGCATGAACACCTTATGACTTAACAAGTGGAATAGAAATTAATATATCAATTTTTTAAATATAACTTAAAAGGTACATCACAATAAAAAAAAAATCCAGCCAGACGCTAGAAATTAAAAGCAAGTAACAGTCATTTTGCTCTTTAAATTTTCTTAATTAACAACTGAGTTCAAATCAGGAAAACACAATGTACAAATAACATGGAAAATCTTTTCAACTATACATTAAACTGAAGAAGCGTGGGCATGACTACGACGTTCAGCAACCTGAAGGAGTAGGAGCTGCTATTACAAGAAAACATGACAGCCTCTTCAAACTAGAAGCTACGTGAAGTCTCTTACAAGAATAATTTGCGCAGAAGCAAGAAAAAAAAAATAATCCTCAAATCCAAACAACACATACATTTCTCCACAAACCTTTGAAACTTGGTTACAATATTTTCTGAGCTCCTCAAGCTGGGCAAAGTAAAAAGGATTTGGAAAAAACTTCATTTTGAGAATAGAAGCTCTACTCAACGTCCCATTGAAAGGGAGAAAATGACAGAGATTACACGTCAGCCATTGACATTTCACTGGATCTAATACTCAGTATGGAGTTGTTGGCTGCCTCCTGGACAGACTTTTTCAGAAAATTAAATAATACACAGAACTACTTGAATATGATCATATTGTAGTGTTAGCTGATTCATACAAAAGACTGAAACAGATATTTTAAGTATTTTTCTGAACAAATCACTTTTTATATAATACCAACATATATTTTCAATTGCCGAAAGCACATTTTGGAGCTGGCACGTCAGAGATTTCACAGCATGAGGCAGTTACAGGGAACAGTGTGTAGAAAGTAGAGAGAGGCCATCCCAACTCTCGTGACCATTATAGCAGTTCTTGCCTAATTGCTTCATGTCAATTTTTTCTTATACCCAAAATCAACAACGTCTTAATCCTGGACGCCCTGTTGGATGTGCTCAGTCTTGCTGCAGTATTTTAAGTTGCAAAATGGCAGCCCTAGGGTTTGGAGTGACAAGTGAACTCACAGAATCTGGTAGTAGTTGGGAATCTGGAAAGCTGGCAGGTGTATATCTGCCTCTGAAGGAGGAGAAAGACTGACACCGAGCAGCCTGTAGCCCTGTGGTTCCCATATACACCTTTGAGGACAGAAGACCCAGGTTCAAATACGGTCCCCAGCGTGTGGGACAGACACTACAGACCCCGGGCAATAATCCAGGCAAGTTCTCAAGTCGTTGGGCGTAAGCCAGCGTTAGAAGAGGACACGAATTCAGTCCCAGGGACAATCTAGAAGGCAGTCTTACCTCCTCTCCCGCTGGAAAGTTGTCATGGCACAATGGGCAATGGTTTGCCACGTTTTCTGGTTTGGCAGCTGAAATTATTAGAAAAATAACATAAGAATAGCAAAGACAAGCTAATTTCAAATACAAGAGGAGAACTTGCACAACAAAGAGCATAAAACCATCCCATGGCTAAGCCAGCTCCTACCCTATTAACTGCTCTATTTTAATTATTAATTAACTGTTTAATCATCTACATCGAAACAAGATCAAAAGGAATGACAGGGCTTAATCCACAAGGATGTGGTAGAGGCTTTCTGTTCTCTTCACTTGTCCTCCCCACAGTGCATTCATAGAAGTGAAGCATTTCAAGCACTGGGAAACTCAGGCATTTATTCCAAAAGTGTTCCATCCTGAGGATTTACTTCGATTTCTAAATCCACAGTGCAGTACCTCAATAGAAGCACTCTGACTTCCCAAAGATACACAGTATTTGAAAGTCTGACTGACCTGACTCTTGAAATTCAACCTTCCCGTTCGAAACTACTCACAATTGCAAGTCTTGCTCTTAATATGTTTGGGCAACTCATCTTTTGGAAGGGCCTCACTGCATCGTTGACATCTCCCAAAGCTGTCCTTTTTATCACAATCAGTCAACAAGTGCTCTGTCAGGCTTGCTATTTCCACCACCTGCAACAGAGCAAGAGGTACCTAAGAAGATTTGTACTGTACCGAGTAAATAAGGATAATATTTTTAAAACTGATAATGTGATTTTTGGAAGCTGAATCTCGCTTTCCCAAATGACAAAGGGAAAATGAAATTTTAATCCTGTTATTAATACAATTTATAATGCTGCTCTTTTCAAAAAGCACTACCCAAGATCACACAGTTGTGTTCAGAATTCATCTATGTTAGCGTTAAATATGTTATAGCACCTTAAAACCAGAATAACAACAGTTACTGTCCTGTAGTATCTCTAGAAAGTCTATGCCTAACCTGTTTGCAGTGCTCACATCTGGTCAACATAGGGCAGTGTTTCCAGTAATGGAGATCCAGTCCTTCCTCTGTGAAGGATTCGTCCCTTTCACCACAAAAAATACATAAGCTAGGCAAAAAAATACAAATATCAGTAACATCACAGAGTGAAATGGATCAACCCCCGTTTCTTCTGTTAGAAACTACTCTGAAAAATAACTGTCATCTTGGTACATCTTATTTTCCCTATATAGTGCTGACCTTAGGATAGAGCATGAACAGACACTATTACATAATTTACGGTAAATACAACTACAAAGCATTTGTTCATACAGAAAGACATAATTCTACAAAAACACTGAGAACAGCTCGCTGAAACTGGCTTTCATGGCTCCAGATTTTTCAAATGCTTTCTCTATGACCTTGTCCTGCAATACACATGAAAGCTGCAATACGTCTTTGCTGTATTTTGTACTGGCAGCTGAACCTTAAAACTCTGGCCATTTCTTACCCATCCCACAAGCAACTGCTCAGAAAACAAGTTCAAGGTCACGCTATCCAAGAACTTAAAAAAATCAACATCTAGGATTGCCTGGTGATATTTTGAAATCTGTTAGAAAAGATTTTATTTTTCATTGTTTAAATGCTGAAGGTATTAGCTTTGATCTACTGGAAAAATTTTATTAACCTTATTAGCTTGCAGGTTATACTAAGTGTTTAAGGTGATTAGAAGCTGCTCATCTCACTTACTTATCCAAGTAATTTCCAACAGAGTAATGATCATCTGGAATCTCCACTGCTGCAGTCTGTGGGCTTTCATTTACCTGGTAATCTGTAAGAAGAGAACTATTAAAACCAAGATCACATTTTAATCTGTTCTTGTGCAGGCTTAGAAACACTGCTTCTCTGGATCTTAACAGCAAAAAATCCTAACAGAAGCGTACCATTGCCATATCGGTAAACAAGCACTGACAGACAACATACCTGGAGGCAGCTGGGAAGCTATTGCTTTAGTCATCTACAACAGTAAAATATTTTAGTGAGTATTTTTACTTGTAGTAGATGATCTACCTCATGTTGGGGAGAAATCTAAAGCTGTTTCAAGCCAAGACATACTCATTTCTTTGGAGAAATTAACTGGTTATCTGATGGCAAATTTTCTTCCGTGAACGTAATGGTTACCTCTATGGCAGACTGAGACTCAGCCAATCTGAAGCACTCTGGCATGTCTTGAACTGAGATAATTCAATAATCCACTAAGCATCTACAGTGTTTCAAAGACATCTTGAAATATTTCTACATTTCTTAATACTATTTGAAATTACCTACCTTGATACTTTGGCTTCTGAAAATCAGATTCTTTCTCCTATCGAACAAAGAAATTTAAGTCAGAAATTTGCTTAATGACAGTGATGCTTGCCAGGGAGAAAGAGAACAGATTACATCCTGATTTTTCTCTGGAATTAAAAGCTTAGAAGCAGAGCCAATGCATTACAACGTTTGTGCCTCTGGTGCTACAGCAAATCTCTCAGGTATCGAGACAGAGATCTTCTGAGGGTGGAAATCAGCCCTATTCCTGGCACAGGGGTAGCTGACTACTGTTCTAAGGTTCAGATATGAAACTTCACGGAAGCGCAGTACAGTGTGCGTCCAGGGGCCTTGACGCACTCAGTACAACTCCTATACTCTAGCTGACCCCGAAACACTTAGACTTGTAGAAACACTTCCACATTTACCTTACGATAGACAAAGCTGTTATAAAAAAGAATCCAAATTCTATACTCTGTCAGGAAAAACAACCCCCAGATTTTAAGCTAGACTGCTGAGGGTGACAGTCAGTTAGTGTATGTCATGGAGACTCTCACTCTCTCTTTTTTTTTTCCCCCTTTTTCTTTTTGTTTTATTTTTTGTTGAGAAACGGCAATGTTAATTATCTAAGCCTGTGATACCTGAGGAAAAAAGGGATTAAAAAAAAAAAAAAATCAAAACCAGAACACCCGAACCTTTCCAGCTCGAGCTTCTCCTTGCATCTCCTTTAGAGCTGCCAGCTGTCCTTGCAGAACTTTTGTTTCTTCCTTCTTCTGTTTCTCTGTTTCTTTTGTTGCTGCCTTTCTCTGCGTCTGTCAAGAAACACTCTTTCAATTACAAAAGTTTTTGAACCGTACGTCATATAGCAGAGATTCCAAAGCACATCAGCATAGAATAAATGGTCAATGCAGCACAAGAAATATCCTGCTCGCTTAAATGATTGGTCTGTTACAGTAAAACACTTCCCTCCTCCCAAACTCCTCTGTACTAACCTGAAAGAAACACACACCACTTCCTCTGTGCTTACTGCTTCCAAGGCCAGCCAGCATAAAATAGTATTTTCCAAAATGACTGTGTATTATTTCTGAAGTACCATCTCCGTATTCTTTGTAGGCTTTATTTGGAAGAGTATGCATATGTAATAAACCGAACACCAGCTTTTTACACTAAGTAATGTTAACAACACGTCTTAAGATACTCTGCTACGTGTGTCGTTCCACGTCTACAGCTATGAAATCAGTACGTTGCTCAGTGGAATGCAATGTTTAAGTAGCTACATGTGTTCTAGTATCTTATTACGTACCTTAATTTCAGCTTCAGAAAGTTTACCATCTATTTTAGTAAATCCATCAAAGAGTGTTTTATAGAGAACAGTCTTGCGAATGCTGGCATCATCGGGAGGAAGATATTCCAGTATAGCAGTCCTGTGCTTCTTGTACATATCAAAGATAATCCGCAACGCTACATCACGAACTTCATAAACTCTGTGTTCCAAAGCTCCCGTTGCAAACTGAAAAGAAAAAAAGAAAATTATGGCTCTCTTTTCCCACGGGTTTTTTAAGAACTTGGTTATTAGTCTACGACCATTATTTCACCGCAGTGGGAAAAATCTTTACACAGACAGGTTTTTCCAAACACTTTTTGACCCAGTGATTCTTTCTTTCTATATTGGCATCTTGCTTCCTCATAAAGTTGTGTGTTGCACCTCCAAGAGGCTCATAAATTCTCTTTAGTAATCCACCAAGCACTCCAAAACAGACAGACAAGCCTTAAAAAAACAGCAACAAAAAAAAAGGCTCCATGTGCTGTAAACTCAGACTCCTACCTTCATGACATTGCCGACAGTAAACCCAGAATTTTCTGTTCCCATGTCTTTCAAGAGGCATTCCACTAATTCCATTTGACTCATTGCTAGATGTGTTGGGGTGTTCGGTTTTAACGGTTGAACCAAATGAACTGGAACAATCTGAAGAGGTTTAACTTCACTACACAGTGCCATTTCCTATAAACATACAGAGAGCCAGGGTGCATTTAGGAATGCTAAATGAGGAACGGTAACTGTCTTTGCAAAGTAGAGTTACTCTAAGTTACTTGTAACAAGTTAAGTAAAATGAAATAAGCTTTCTGTAAGAAGTAGCTGCTGCTTTGTTACTTTAGCAGCCAGCAGTTGCTTGCAAAGGCTTTAAGGAGAAGATTATACAAAGATTATACAGATGTTTGGTCTTGCTTTTGGCATCAGAGAGAAAGCTACCAAGAAATCGATAAAATCTTAAGACATACTCAGATGAGCTACAGAACTGGACTGGAAGAAATATTTCAAGAACTCCATCTCATACTGAACTGTATGAGGAGGAGGTAGATGAGAAGTGTCACAAAGGATACAAAGTCTTGACAATGCATCAAGATGGATTTCAAGAGTGCTTCAGAAGACACATGCCATCTTAGAATTTCTCATTGTATTTTGCAAAGAACCTTAAGGGCTAAATTCTGCTGTTATTCAAAGCTCAATGTTTATTTCTTTGCAGGCAGCAGAATGTTTAATAACCGAAAGCAGCCCTCCTCCCCGTTCCTGTCAGCAGACAGACACTCCAGCAGATGATGGTGTCCCGCGGTCCCTCCTCCTGAGGGACAGATGCAGTTGTCGCTGGGCTGTCTGGTCTGCTTTGGGTACACTTATTTCTAGAAGCACATGGCACCTTCCCTAGAGAGCTGCTTATTCTGGCAGTGTGTCATCTATTAACAGCGATACAAAATAAACACGTTTTCCTTCTCTGCAGGCCATGTCCTGTCTACAAAAATACATCTGTAACCATGTTCTGATTTCCCTTCTCATTCAATTACAAAATCTATTATAAACAAGCCAAGCCAAGTAATAAAGTAACCTGTCACCTTTGGGGGTCCCAGTAACACACCAGATCACTTCACACAATAACGCTCTTAAAATTTTAGTTCCGTCTGCGGTGAAAGAAAAGTCTTTTCCCTCCAGATGTGGATGCAAGCAAGGGTAAGCAAACCAGAGCCAGTAACTCACTGCACTCCTGGGACTGAATTAACACATTTCCACGCAGAACTACTGTTCTTTTTTCTAAATTCTACTGGAAAATAGAGCCCGTAATCCTCTAGCAGCTGCTCCTTGTCAGCACTGAGCAAGGAATGGACTGTGTATTTAAAAATGGGCAACTTCTTTATGCTTTTCCTAAGTTGACTGTCAAAAACGCAATGAAATCGCAACACAGCTGAGGAGTATGCTGTACCTTCTTGCACTCAGCTCTGCAGATCACTTGCAACTAAGAAGAAGAATACAAGAGTTACACCTTTCTTGCATCTGCAGCAGCTGCTGTCTCCCCACACTGTCCCCACAACAAAGGTGACAACACGCTGCTAGAAAAAACACTGCAAAGATACTAAATTGGTGCTACCACTTTGCCTGCCATATAATGCATAATCCTTCACAGCAGCAAACTCTGGACTTGAAATCAAGCCTGATTAGACATTATCCACCTGTAAGCTCTGTGACATTCTTAATGCAAATCAAACCATAATTTGAAGAGAAACACCTACCTGAATAAAGTTAGAAGCCAGAAGGCGAAGACGGGATGAAGAGTCTCCTGTTCTAGAAAGCAAATTTGGAAGCGTTTTTTCCACACAATGAGAAGTTTCTAGTTTTCCCAGTTTATGTCTTGGTATATATTGTGTAATGATCATTTTTAAAAGTTTCAGGGAAGCTTGAAAAACCTAAGTTAAAAAGAAAAAGGAAACACTGAATAAAAACACCACACAGATCCCTGTTTTCAGATAATATTGTAAAATCTTTTCTGCAGTTCTAGGGAGCAGCAGCAACAGGAATCTAGAATTACAGTAACACTCTTAATGGAAGCTACTTCAGATACATGTTTTCCAGAAAACATGTCGCTAGGGCTTAGGTGAAAGGCTTCAGAATTTGTTTTATAAAGGGTAACACAGCTCTTGATTTTTTTATTTTCTTCTTCTTTAAGGCTTATTTGAAGCCTAAGTCTCCTTAGGCTACCTGTAGACCCTCAAGTTGGAAACTAAAAGTTACTTCATTACTGAATTTCAACTTTAAAAGAAAACAAAAACCACAAGGCTCAACTGCACTACACATTTACTGCATCAGCAGTTGTTTCTCAAGTTCATTACTCAGCCCAGGACAGAATTTTCCATGCTGCTGAATGCCAGACATTGCCCAGTCCTTGATCCTACCTAAAAGCTGACTTTCCAGTTGGTTTGGGGTCTTGGCCTTCCTTTGTTTTGGTTTATTTTGTTTCGTTTTTAAAAAAACTTACTCAATAGCTTTACAAACTATTTGTTCAAAGTATCTTAACCACATGGTTCTATAAGTTTGGCTGCTCGTTCTTCACCAGAGCGTTTCTTATCAAACATATCACAACTTACTGAAGACACTATGTCTTTGATGGCTCTCCTCACAAGAAAAATGGCAGCCCTCAGCATGTTCTTTAAATCATCCTTTGGAGTGTTTACTGATATTTCCACCAGCTTCTTATAGACAGCTAGTAACGCATCTTCTCGATACGACCAAGTTTTGGAATATGCTCCTGAAACCTGAACACAGTGCAAGTTTAACTCTTAAAGTCAATACTGTTATTTCACTACTTATTCAACATTTATATACAGAAACAGCCTCAAAAGAACATATGAACTTAAGCATGAAATCCCTAGCTGTTTCCTACAGGAATCTGGCATTTATTAAAGGAGTCTCCTCCTTCTGCACATTTTTTGTAAAAAGGATGAGTAAAATGGATTAACAAGTCAGGCTCAAGGAACCATTTCAGACACAGAAACGGTTTCTCTCCCTACAAAAGACCATTCACAGTGGCAAGTTACGGGTATTCTGGTACGGTCTGTACGCTAAAGCAGTCTACCAGACACTATCTGCTTAGTAGCTCATTAAGTAATTACTCATAAAAGCTACAGCATCATATAAACATTGAAAACAGGCACCCATATATCCCAGGTTGAATTTTAAATCTCAGATTTTTAAGTAACAGCTCTGAACATGTAAAAATCGTATCAGTAGGTCTTTGTTGACAGAGCGCGTATCAAATCAATTCGACACAGATCACAATAATCTATGTGTTTATTTTGTTGTTCTTTACCAAAGCTTCTCCAAAAACTTCAATAGCAGGGCTGGCCTCCCTCAGTGCCTTCTCAGTCAGTGGTTCTGGTTCCCCAGTGATGCCGTTTCTCGGCGTATCACTGATGTCCTCGGCAGTCACCTGTGGCTCAAGGTACGCAACTGCTTCATCAGGCTGCTTACAGATAGCTGGAAGAGGTCTCTCATCATAAGGTAAGAATTCAACCTAAGAGAGAAGATAAAATTTGTTATTCTAGAAATGACTTAGATGTGAAGTTGTTCCACCATTAATTGGATTAACCCCGATGCATTTTTCCCCCCCCGTCAAAGCAGTATTGCTTTACAATTAAGTACAGCTGTTGAAGTTCCCCTAATAACATCGTGAAGAAATGGAATCAGTGCCTGTGAATAAAACTTTTTTCTTGTGTATTGAATACAATAAAACACACATAAAATGCCTTTTGTAGAAGTACACACAACTACAAAAGAGATCAGCAGGCGATAGGAAGCCAGCAAGTCATAAAGCTTTACTTGTTAAATTATTTCATGTCAACATCTTGTTAAGAGAGAATTCTACTGCCATTAGTGTCAATGCAAGTCTTCCTTAGCTTTGCCAAAAGCTGGAACAGCAAAACCTAAAGATCAAGCTAACTACCTCTCTTTAGACGTGAAACCAGCTCTTACCCTACAGCCACATTCCAACAAATTCCCTAGCTGCTGTAGATTCATCATCTCTAAGAAGATTTATTAAGCCATTAATGGAGCAAGCAGAATTCAGCTTCCACTACATTGGCCGTGTGACCCCCAATTAGTCATTTAATGTCTATTTGCTTCTATTCATCTATTTGTAAATCAGGTGTAATGCCCTTTTGCCTCAACTTCAATGAACATTTGTAGAGCTTCCAAAGAAATTCAGGAAAGAGAATGCCAATTATTAGATGGGCACTGCTCAGCAACAAACAAACCATGAAAATAACCACCAAAGACCTTGTTGTTTTGGAAGGTTGAATACAAGATCGTTTGCTGTGATAGATTTCTGCAGTGACAGAGGTACATACACTACTCGCATTTTCTTTGAGAAACACTTCCCCAGAGGCTGTGGGATGAGTCACAGGAGGAGGAGACTGATGGGGAACAACAGGCTCGGCAGAAGGAGGATCTGCTGACTTCTCTTCCAGCAAAGGCTCTGCCTTCCTTGGCTCTCCTTGCTGCAGTTCTGTGCGCCCAGGAGGAGGTGAATTTGCAGCTTTTGTGCACTGAGGATTGTCAGTATAAATCATAGGCTCCAAAGGCAATTCAGGTAGTTTTCGAATCTGAGAAAGAAGATTTTGTAAAGCGAGGTTAACAATGTACTAAAATCAATACCGCTACAACTCTGCCAGTCAACAACATTCTACTGCTTTCAAGCAAATTTCAGACCTCATTTACTGACATGTAATCTTTTCCACTGGATGCAGCTTTATGAAACTATTGGAAAATAATTCTGTGTGGATGTGTGTGTGGAGAGATCATAAAGCTTCCCATTCTGAGAACAATATAAAACTATAAAGCTATATTTTATCACATTAATTCTGTATGGTTAGCCATGATGCCAGCATAAGCCTGTTATACCCCTTCAAAATACGAGAAAGTATCTTCTGAATCTGCATTGGGTAGCCCTGAAATTATGCAGAACAGTCAGGATTCCCATGTCATTTGCTTGAGACCTTAACAGTTTAATGTAGTTTAATTTATGGAGAACTAAGTATATTCATAAAGTGCCACGTGCAAGTCTTTGGTTAGGGAAATCCACAATCCAAAGAGAAAACTTAAAATCCATATGTAATTGTCATAAAATACCTGTGCAACAACTCTTACTCCAGGAATTTATTTTGGTTCCTCTGCCATTTCTATTTACAACAACTGCATGATAAAGCCTCCTGGCTTTAAAGCTTAAAAACTAGGAATAACTGTACTGACCATCAGCTCTGCATCCAGCAGGTCGTGGAGCTCCAGCTGCTGATACACCTTCAGGCGGTACGCTTCCATTTGCTGTTTCTTCTTTTTAGCAAGATCATAATCCTCTTTCTCTACAGCATAGCGCTTCTCTACCTCATACCGTCCGAGTCGCTCCCCTACCTAGAGATGGTATAACAAGCTAGCTTGGAATCACATTATTGTACATATGTATATGTTTCAGTATTTCCAGCCAAGTTATTAAATCAAGCTACCAGATTTTAAAATTACTATTTTGAAAATACACTGGAAATCATTACGATTCCACAGCAATGCCAAGGTCCCTGATGGGCCACTGAAACACCGTTTGGCTTAAGAGATAAACAGCCTTTCAACAATACCTTCTGCAAGTCTGCAATAGCTTGTTTGAGTTTCTTGGCATAATCGTAGCGTTCATGATGGACGGCTTCGCGCTTCTTCTCATCCAGTCTACGTATTATCTGGGCAACTTCTGGATCCTGGTACATGTCAAAAGCCAAATCATCCAGAGGTGAAATGGAGTCAGGTTTCCTGAAGATATAAAATGGATAAAATAAACTTTCAGCTAATCCAAAATAGACCAGGCTGAGCATATGTCTTCTCTTTTCACTAGCAGGGAACTAACAAAATATAGAGATGAGAACTACTTTAGACTGAGTAGATGTTTTGCCAGGATATATGCAAAAGAACATCCTTACCCAAGGTAAGTTCCATCCAAGGCAGGATCATCTGATTTAATTCCTAAGTAGTGATCTATCAGCTTCTCTCTGGAAGACTTTGTAGGGGAGGAAAAAATATCTTAATGCACATTCATCAAGTGTGTGTTAAGGACAGAAATTCTGACTTGCCACAATCAACAAACACTACGCAGTTATAATACTTCTGGTTTGGGACATACTGAAACAAGAGAATTTGGAGAGGCTGAAAGTGAGAATGTTCCAATTGATTATGTTTTATTTTTTGTATCCACAAATTAGGATCAATTTTTGAGAGCTTTCTTGCTTCAAGATAACATAAAGTAAAATAAAAATCAATACATGGCAGCTCGGCTACAGCACAAAACTAGCAGAAGAAAGATGCACTCCATTACCCCAAGAACCCTGTAACCGAACACGTGTAGCAACAGTAACAAGACAAGGATGCTTTGCACTTACAGTGTTATCGTTGTCATTACTGTAGTCTGCTGGATCTCCAATAATGTTTATAGCTACTAGGGCAACCTGGGACAGATTTAAAGAAAATGTAAACGCATAAGGTCATTATTTTTTCCATAACTTATGAAAACTGAAACAAAAACGTTGGAACAAAAAAATTGTACAAAAAAAAAAAAGAAGGGCTTGTGGTCTCCAGGGTGGTATGGAAGCAAAGAAAAGCACCAAGTGCTAAATATACTTCATGCTTCATTAAAAATTTATTACCAAATCTACAGACCACATTCCACAGTCATCAGTTGTTCCCTTTTCTGGTCTGGGATGGAAGCGAAAAGAGTCGCTGCAGAACTGAGGCAGGTATTTGCTTTTTCTGTATCAGGATGGCTGTACAACACCTCCATTTAATGCCACATCAGATCCTAGAGACCAAAAGTGGCTTTCTAGTGACCACAGAGCTGTTCACAGAGGAAGTACTTTGTCTTCAGCACAGAGCCTGCTGTGCAGTCTAAAACTCAGAACGAAAGGCAGTAATGGAACGTGCACTTGATTCGTTTGCTCTGGATAAGTTGCATACACTTGGTCATGATTCCAAGTCACTTATAACCTCTGATTTGTATTTTCTGTTTTGAAAGAAAACAAAAATAAACCCAGGAGCTTTCAACCAACATTTTTAGCTTCTACAAATCAAGGGAGCAGATTTCTATGCCTGTTCTGATATACTAAAACTTCGTCTAGCTTACCAAGTAAGGACTTTTAAGTCAACTTACCTGACCATATAAGTTATATTTATTGACATAATTTTTATGGAAAATCAGCTTCAGGTACTGGCCGACTGCATCCATATACACAGATTTTAACTCTCGTGCTTTGAAATCAGTCTTTTCATTGTCCGAGAGAGGGACATAACTGAGAAGGAAAATGTAACAAGTAAGCAGGGGAAACGTACAAATACATAGCTGTATTTTTGCTCCTCGGGTTTAAAACTCCCTCATAACTGAAACAACACGCGCTGTCATCTGACAAGAGCGTTCATCTGCATCGCTCCTCTTACACCTACGTCTTCAGCTTTATTACAGATCTAAGTAAGCACGGAATGTCTTTACTGCTTGCAGCACAGCGTATCAATGTTGCATGCAAAGCATAATGAATATTATTTCCTCCTGAAGCCTTTCTGATTAAGGTAATAAACCCATTTAGAACTTTCTGACTTACCCTAGTCTGTGAAACCTCTCTGACTGATAAGGAGCAAAGTATTCAGGCAAGCTTTCACTGATGTAGAACTCAATTTTGCTTGAAATCATGTACTGGTGAGCAAGCAACTGCAGTTTTCGTATTCGACATCTCTCCACCAACTGCAGAACGATTTCCTGTGGATACTGACAGAGTCTGAAAACATACACAATTCCTGAATCACCTTTTTAAACATGACTTCACTTTCAATTTGAGTAACATTTAATTAGGAAACTTTCCAAAGTTGTTATAGTTTAATTCAGCATTACAAATACTGTAAAAAGAAACCAAAGAGTAGAGTAGAAACACTTTTCTTCATCGCATGCACGTGTATGTTAAAGTGCCCCATACATATCTAGGGGATGTGCTGAGAAGACTGGATTTTTAATACTAAGCCAAAGAAGTTGCCAACTCCAGGAAGACTGACAATAACAAAAATAGCTCCCTTTTTTTTCTTTTTAAAGGGCTTTATTTAAGTGCAATGTGATGCCTTTAGGTGGTAACCAAGGCGCTTTTTCCCTCAGGACAGGGATTCCATGGGATTAAAGTAACTTTTTTGGTTTTCTGATCAGTTTGGTTTGGGATGCTGTAAATTCCTCTGACCACGCATGGTACATCTCTCACTCATTTTAAACTCAGTGTTCCAGAGCTGGGCACACTCCTCCCACTCGCAGTACCTGGGCGATCGCCATCCATTCACTGTCGGTGCATGAACCATCAGCTCTTTCGCACTGAAGCCATCTTCGTGTCCCGATGAACTAACAACTACAAAACCGATCTTGTGTGGCATCCTGCAGAGGTGAGCGAGTCAAAGCAATGATGTTTCAAGCTTAAGCTTATCCCTGGAAGGACAATAAAAGAACACTGAAACGCTACAGTCAAAGAATTAAATCCTGTGGTCCATCAAGTCAGTAGATGATGAATACAAATATAAATTGTCTTTAATATTGGCAATATATACCACGCCATGTTCTTACACTGAGCGTTTTATTAGTACTTAGTGAAATGAGGGTTTAGCTAACTTGTGCAGCAGTTTGCCAATAAACTCAATTAAATCTGCTAATCCAAGATGGAGCTTGAAACTATTTGAGTTCCAGAACATGCACAGGAGTGACTTGAAATGCCCTGTGTGTGCTTGAGAAGAAGGAAAAAAAACCAAACAATCAAGGATAGGGTGGATTTAACCAAAAGCTAGCCAGCCCCTTTCCACAGCTCCGCACACACCCGGGCTGCTGATAGGGACGGCAACAACGCACAGGACAAGCGCCAGCCAAAGACCACCGCTATCCCCCCCCATGCTGTGCTGATATTATGGCATTAATGTCGGTCCCCCCTCTCCTGCCCCGGGCCCAGCCCCGCCGCTTCGCCTCAGGAAGCGGCAGCAGGCCGCGGCGGCGCCCNCGGAGGGGCCGGGGCGCCGGTTGGGGGGAACGGCCGAACCGCAGACAGAGCCACCCGAAACGGCGGCGGCCTGGCGGGGACCTCGGGGGAGGCTGGCCCGGGCGGAGGGGAGAGGAAGGGAAGAAATGGAGGAGCGGAGGGGGAAGAGGGGGAAGCGCAGGGCCGGGCCCCACTTGCCTCACTGCGGCCCCATCGCCGGGTCTCATGGCAACGCTGCGCCCGCCGCCGCGCAT
>VWZL01003829.1:2857-30773 GCA_013396915.1 Stercorarius parasiticus
TGCCAGGCCCTATGAAATAGTGCTGGAGACTTCGCCTGCTTTGTCAAAATGGTGGTAGCATGTACAGAAAGGAACCTAGCAGTTACTTTACCAGAGAACCCCAGTGAAGAAACAGCTTCTCACGTTATCATGGTGTGTGTGAGGCGAGCATGTCTCTGAGCCTGCCTAGTTTACCTTGTGAATAGTGCAACAGCTTTGCCTCCCCCAGGATTTTACAGTGAAGTGCATGCTAGACTGTTTTGCTGATTAGCTCTTCAAACATGGTCTCTCGGTCTTATCCCAAAACGATGCCCAGGAAATTTAAAATAAATAAATACATGAGGTTGCCTCAAAAGTTTACCGTTCTTGTAAGGGAAGGGATTTTCAGCTGTGGACTTTATTTTTAACGATACACATGGCTCCTCTCTGGGTTCAAGTTTTCCCAGTACTAAAGGGATTTGAAGCAAGTGTAGTCATTTCCATGAAAAGCAGTTGAATAAATATCTTTGGCAGAGCTTTTAATCTTCTGCATAGAGCATGTTGATATAACTGATTGATATATACTAATTTTCTTGGAAGTAAGTTCTTCCTGGATGAACACTGTAAGCAGCGATGAATGAATGCTGGAGAAGCATGGCTAGCAGATTGAGGTAAGTTACAGTCCTCATTCTCCATGGCATTTCTGAGGCTGCACTTGGGCTGTGTCTGGTCTGCTGACCCCCAGTTCAAGAGGAATGTGGAGAAACTGGAGAGGGTCCAATGGAGGACTACCAAACTGGACAGAGTACGGAGCATATGAGCCACAGGGAGTGACAGGGGGAGCTGGGCTTATTTAGTCTGACCAAGGGGTGGTTGGGGTGATTAAATAGCTCTGTACAAATACTTGAAAGGCAGTTAAAAGGATATTGGAACGTGACCTTCCTTGGTAGGGGCAGAAGATGTATCATAACATATAACTGCAGCTTGAGGAGTTCAGATTGGACATGGGGAAAGATGTGTTCACCAGAGATTAGTGCAACAGTGGAACAGGTCACCAGAGAAATGGTAGGTTCTCCATACTTGGAAGTTTTCAAGATTTGACTTGACAAAATCATGGCTGATGGCATTGGCAGCAGTCCTGCTTTAAGTGAAAGGATGTACTAGGTAACTTCCAGAGATCCCTTCCAGCCAGCACTTCTGTGATGTTATCAATGAATGCTGCGGGATTCTTGGTTCAGATACAGGATACTTGATGCTGGTTTTGCACAATTGGGGCACATATCAATTTGAGTATGCCAAATGACAGAACTTCAGATTCACTGAGAGAAATTGAGGAAAGATAATACTAAACCACACTCTCCTCATGGATAGGCCAATACCTTGCAGGAGTTTTCTTGAGGAGCTTAGATTTAACCACTTAAAATCTAGCCAAAAAGCTCTAGAAAACCTCTTGGTCTTCTCAGTTGTACTCACAGCAGATGGAAATGGCAGGACAGAGAGGGAAAATGCGTTGTGACTGTCTCATCTGTGCCACGACCTACAAGCTGAATCACATGGGCCATGCAGAGACCCTTGAAATTAGGCTTCTGGGTCCCAAGTTGCTATTGGGAATGGGATGGAGGCCAAGCAGCTTAAGGGCAGATTTTAAAAGTCAGTTTGGTATCTGTGCATGTTCATTGGTACCTACTGGGATACTCATGCCTTTAAAATATTGCCCCCCTCAACTGAATAAAAACGTTTCTCTTCAGTTTTTGCTACATAGCACATTCTTGATCAAGGTCCCAATGGGCGGGAGCTGGCTTGTGAGCGGTGTGAGCTGTTTGGCTATTTGCCAAAAGAGTAGCCCTAGCTTCCTCTGCTGCATGCAGTTCTGCACCTTTTTTCTGTAAGGTTTGTGTTCGGTCAATCTGACTCCCAACCTGTTCGAACCAATATAAAGTGTCATCTTCAAAAAGGCTTTGACCACAAATCCTCTTCTCTGCAGGTGAGGGAGATCCTTCGGGGTTTTATTTCTTTTGGGCAGGCAGAGCAACCTTTAGGCATAGGATGGAGAAGGCAGGGCATAAGACTGGGCTATGTTTCTTTTGTGCAGTCGCCAAGGAAACTGGACATGTACTTCTTTCCCATGCAAGGTCACTTCAGGGCAGAATGGGGTCTGTAATGAAGGTTTATTATCTCATGGCACTTGGATTTCTTAATTCCAAAGTTCCCGAGCTCACTAAACTTCTGATGATGATAGTAAGAGAGGGAAGGACAGACAGATAATCATTTTATCCTGCACCATTTTTAATCTGAAAATTATGCTTCACATCCTCCAACACAGATCTCCATCCTTTAGAGTTTGGTTTGGGGCTATAAGTGAGACAGATATCTCACTACCACTTGCAAGGGTAATAATTACCAGAGCTATTGATCTTTCTGCTGCAGACCAAGGTAACTACAGTAAAGACAATGGTCAAAAAGAAATTTCCCTCTATGATACAACATTGCCCATCACAGTGCATTATGTGGATTTTCACACAATGAAACCAGGAAGGACTCCATCAAACAGGAATAATTTGTTTGAGATGTGCCAATAACTTGACCTCGAAAAGAACCAGTAGAGGGAAAGCAAGACCCAGGCCACGTCTGTTCTGCTGTGTGAGGGCAGCTGCTGCTCTGGGGAACTGGTTAATGTATTACATGCTGTTAATGGGTTGAACATTTGTCAGCTTGCCATCATGTCACTGTCCCTGTTTCTGTCAGGGTGAAGGTCAGATTATCTTAGACGACTTGATTGTCCAGGCACTCTCTGGCCCCTTTTCCTGGCATTAGCCCTGGTGGGACTGGGAATGGAGAGCGCATAAGAGCAAGGTGGGTGGAGGGGGAAGGTTTTCAGAGTTTGCATACCCTGTTTTCAGATCCTGCCTTGGTAAGTGTTGGTTAGGCACACCCACTCTTGTTTACCAAACCCTAGGTCAACCTCCTGCTCCCAGGTTGAAGGAAATCAAACTGCTCCTGGTCCTCCAGCAGCCTCCATGACCAGTGCCATGGCCAGCTCCATACAGTGATTCCTGCCAGAAATGGAGGTCTTTCCCTTATCCTCTGCTGTTAGCCCTTATTTTCTTTAGCTGACACCTTTCCTCCTCTGTTGCCTGCTGCCCTGGCCCAAAACAGAGACAGCTCCAGCCTGCTAGGCACCCTCCCCTCTCTCTCCTCGCCAGCGCCTGGCCTTCTGCCCAGATTTAGAGCTGCTGGTTCCAGCTCCTCCTTACCGCCTCTCCCCGTTTCCGGAGGGGCCCTGGCCCCCAGCCCTTATCTCCTCCAGCCCCTGGGCTGTTTGCAGGGGAGAGTATAAAGGGGTTGGCTCGGAGACCGGAGCGGGAGCACAAGCAGCACCGGACCAGGCTGGGTGTCAGCTTGACTCGTCACGTCCTGCTCTGCACCATGGGGAAGGACGGGCTGCTCATCAAACCAAACATCTTCGTCCTTCTCCTCTTCTTCCTCCCTGGAGACACCTCACCCACCACAGAGCCGTAAGCTACGCAGGGGGGTCTCTGGGCAGGTGGGAGACCTGGGTTGTATTCCTGTGTCTGTTGCTTTGTCTCTTATCTTCTGCATACTTTCTTTTACCCAGGAATACAGACATCAGGGCTGGGTAAAGCATCTTCTACAGACAGCAACTCTAGTGCTTCGGGGGGACCCAAAACAGCCTATGAAATGGAGATATCAGTAAAACTTCAGGAAAAAAAAAAGAGGGAAAGGTCTATGAGAATATATCTTGCTGCTTCAGAGAACTGACAGCATTTCAACAAAATTTTCTGCATAAAATTGGTTCTTTGAAAGGCAACTCTTAATAACTGTTTACACATTCAGTTAAGAGACAGACTTTTCTGAAAAGGCAATGAAAGGTTTCATTGTGGGTTGACTACCCTACTCCCAGGTTGAAAGGCCCAGGAGATGGAGTGATTTTTTGATTGATAATGAGAAAAAAAGGAACAAATAACAGATCTGGCCTCACCAGAAATGACATTATTTTTTAATTCACATTTTTCAGCTCAGCCAATGGAATGAAAATTCCCTTCTCACCCAGGGTTATGTGGCACTTTAAGACTGTGACTGTTCAGGTCTGTGAGGGTATCTTGTGCTGCATCCCTTCTTCAGCCCCTTTTGCCATGTTCGTATGTGAAGGGAGTGTGTGTTGTGTGCATGTGTGTACACGTACGGCAGGAGCAGCGCATGAGGGGTCCTGACATCCCAGAGACATTTTCCTTTGGCTTTTCGGCAATGTCTTTTCCTCCCCAGCAAAGCAAGGCTGTGCTCCAGTGCTTTCACGAAGTGCAGGGTAAGCAAATGGCAGGGTTGGGATCTGAGGGGCCAGAGCTTTCTCCCTGCAGACCAACTGATGGATATAAAGGTGCCAGAGCCTCCCCTATCACTAAAGGCAATGCCCTACCTTACTGCCGAGGTGTCGAGAGCTCTTCTCCTAGCTGCTTGCTGCTCTGGGGGTACCTATCAGAGGCCAGTCCTCATGCCCTCAAAGGGCAGCACTGTTGTCATTAGGTGGGTCAGGTTTGATCCCCAGATGCCTTGCTGGGCGCCGGGACACCAGCGGCACATTGCTCCGCTAGGACGGAGGGAGGCTGCCTAGGGCCTGGCAGGGACCACCCGCTCAGGCTGAGACAGAGGGATGTGCTTCCCTGAAAAACTGAAATTTGCTCCAGTGCTTTTGCTTAAGATCTGGCACCACGCTGTGGCAGTTTTAGGTCTCTGCGAGGATGAGAGTACTGCTGGAGATGGTTTGCAGTGTGTAATCAATGGCATTTATTCACCAAGTAACAGCACTTGTGTGGCTCCTGAATGCTTCTAAGTGTCTAGCAAAGGTGACAACTGACTTTTCCCCACTGGCGTTATTCAGTGTCCCAGGAGGAAGTGCTGCTGTTGTGCAGGAACATGGAAAAACATATCCCTCCCAGACGTTTGCATTGAGTATTTCCTGTGGTATCTTACTTTTGAGATCGGCCTCTCTACTTTCCCCTGCTGCTACAGACATGCTGGAAATCTTGTTACAGTCCTAGAAAATGCATTTCTCCCCCTGTACAGTGAAGGCTGTAGTAATCAGATTGGTTTATTTGCTCTTTCTGTACAGCCCCTGTTACCTGTTCCTGCTCCTCTAACCTCGCCTTCTCCTCTCTTCCTAAGGCAGTATATGGTGCTACTGCCCTTTCTGATACACACTGATTCTTCTGAGAAAGTCTGTGTTCAGCTGACCCACCTGAATGAGTCTGTGACACTGAGCGCCACACTTGAGTATCAAGGGGAAAACAGGAGCTTGATTGATGATGTGGTGTCGGAGAAGGACGTGTTCACCTGCATCCCTTTCTCTGTGAGTATCTCATCCGTGTAGGCTCATCCCTTGTGCCAGGGATAAACTGTAAGGGCACTGAGTAGTTATGAACAGTGTGTAAGTATTCGCTTCCCTCTTGGCCAAAAGTATCACCCTCAACACCCTCCTGCTGCTGAAATCTCCTTAGCATTTTACCTGAATGGGAAATGCTGAATCGTGGAAAGCCAGCCTCTCTCTAGGACAGGAGGAGGAGGAGAGGCCAGGAGAAAGAAGTGGTTTTAGTATTGATGCTCCTGATGATGGCTGTTTGTTGAACAGTTTCTTCAGATCGCTCTCCACATCATCCTTCAGCAGCCACAGATTGTCACTTGAGTGCCTTCAAATTGGGATAGAGCTTTTGGACTTCAGATACCTTTTGCTTTGTGGATATAGTACACTGAATTAATGTGAGAACACAGAGCTGTGATTCCCTGTGTCTGAAAAAGAAAGTGAAGCAGGAAATTCATAGCTTAGTGTAACTGATAGCCCCAGGGACTATAACAAGTCATGGGCAACCAGGAAAGTTGGTCATCTGTCTCAGAACACAAATTATGTCTTTGGCCTGAAGGCTGAAGAACTGGCCTTCAGGACACCGAACAGGTTGGCATCTATGTCTGGGTTTGTCAGATACAGGCTGAAGAATGATCTTGTCACTTGGAGAGAGATGTATAGAGATCTGGCATGTCTGGTTTGGAAAAGAAAATGTTCTGCAAAGACTAGGGACATTATCTGAAAGAGAAGGGGGATTATTTCATTGCCCCTGTGAATGTCAAAAGGATAAAGGACAGAAAGGTTTTGGTCAGGGCAGTAAGAATTTCTTAAAATCGGGTGGCAGAGCTGAGAGTTCCTTTGTTGCACAATACTTGCACAATCACTGCACAGCAGCAGAAATGAGTCGGAATATGGGACTAAGCAAAGATTAGTCTCTTGTTCCTGATTATAGTTTCCCTCACCTCTGTGTTGGGTCCATCAGGATTATATTAGATGTCTTATTTCATGAAGACCAGTTCAGTTCAGGAAGCTTATAAAGGTGGTCCGTAACATAGTTGCCTTCTTCCTCTCCAGCTTCCAAAATCAAATAGCCAGTCACCAGTCACATTTATCACTGTGACGGTGAAGGGGGCAACACTGCAGTTCAGGAGCCGCAAGTCGGTGCTGGTCAAGAATTCTGAGAGCTTGGTCTTCGTCCAAACAGACAAACCCATCTACAAGCCCGGACAGACAGGTACCAGGGAAGGGGTGGAGATTTGCATTTGAAGCAAAGATTCATACTACAACTGTTGGACTGTGCTGGCCAGATGGTGACTACTCTCAGCGGGGACCAGAACAGTAATCTCATGGCTGAGGCTTATGTTTTTAATGCTCCATGTGGGAACAATTTGGGGAACCTTAAGATACATGCACGTACTTGGGGCACCTGCACACACTTCCTCTGTCACTGGAGGCCCTGTTGCTGTGCTCCATGCAGTTAGCATCTGCATTAAAATCAGAGAAAGACTGGATATTTGTCCTATAGAGAACAGGAACAAAATTCAGACTAAGTCATGAACTAGCTTTCAAAGCATCAGCTGATTTTCCTCAATAAAGACAGAGAGAACTATATAAGCCATTTATTTCTTCTGGGCCATTGATCTCTTAAACTTGGCCTGAACAGGAACTAATGTCCTAAAAGAGACACTGAATTCTCTATCCATCCAGAGCCAACATAAACTTGCAGCCAAGTGTTGAAATAATTTGCTTCCATCCTTCCCTAGAAGTCAGTCTAGTTATAACAAAATTAGAAGACCCATGTGAATTCAAATGTAAAAATGTATCCTTGCTAAGTAATGAAGGCAACTTAAATTTGACTTTGGTCCTGATTAATGAGATTCCGATGCCCATGATCAGTAAGATGTTCACCCGGACATAGATGTGCTCTTAACGTGCTCTTATTCATGTAATTTGTTACATGGGTAACCTTCTAGCATGACTTAGTTTTCTAGTGAATGGAATTTCTTTAGAAATTCTGTTGTACCATTTGTTTTTGCAACTGATGTTTTCTGGTTGGTGACTGCACTGTGGAACCTCACTGTGTGCCTTTCTGCAACAGTCCTGTTCAGAATTGCTTCTCTGGATACAGACTTCCGTCCCTTGAACGAGGTGGTGAGTATGACACTTACTTTTTACTAGATATTTGGCCTTAAGTCATCTATGTGGGTAAAGGGAGGAAAGAAGTGTCTTTTGGGGAGAGCTCTCAGTACACTGAGATAGTTGTGCAATTCCTGGGTTACCTCAGATCTTGTTAACAGGATTTCTACAAAAGGCTGCCTTCTGCATTCTTGGAAAGGTTTGACAAACTGCAAATGAACAGTGCTGGTGTAAACACCTCAGCCATGAGCAAATTTGCCAGTATCACAGTGTACACCTGTTCTTATTAGTATTGCAGATTATACAGCGTGAATAATTTCAGCTGACTTTTCTGCCTGAGACAAAGGATTGCCACCCCTCACCCCCCTTGGTGTACCTCAAAATCCTCTGTTTCTCCATACCAGGGACTTTCTTCCTTATCCCACTGAGTGATCCACTTGTTCCCTGAATGTGGTCATAGCCCTGGTCATTTGACTGTGTTGCTTCCACTCTGTCTAAATGTGCATTCTAAAGATGGTGTTTCCTTTCTTCTCTTTCTAGTTTCCGCTGGTCTATATCGAGGTACGTACAAACATTCAATTCATGTTCACGTCTATCACACTGCAACCTGGCAGCATAACTACCAGTTGCCTCAAGATGATTCTTGTCTATTTTATTTATTAAGAAGGTCCATAACATTAATTTGAGTATACATTTAACTCATACGGTGGCAACTATGTACTCTGGGCCCAGGTTACAGGTCCTTCTATTGTGCAGCCCATGGCTCCCTGCACAACTCAGCTAGCGCCCCCTACGCCTGCCCTGCAGCTTCCTGAAACACTGGGGCTGGGCCTCCCCTCACTGCTTTTGTTAGTGCTTTTTAGTTCTCATTGCAGACTTCCCCTGTTCTCACAATCTCCTTGTGGTCTCGTTATCTGTAGGACCCAAAGAAAAACCGTCTGTACCAGTGGACAGAGGCAGAGTTAAAGGGGGGGTTAATCCAGCTGTTCTTCAACCTCACCTCTGAACCTATCCAAGGGACCTACACAGTGGTGGCTCAGAAGGCCTCTGGGAAGACAATTCGTCATCCTTTCTCTGTGGAGGAGTATGGTAACTCTCACTGCAGTTTCAGGTTCCTAACAGCTAGTCCTGCAGGGCATGAAAGTTTAATTGAACAGGGTGGTAGATCTGATCAGGATGTCCAGCATGGCTGGAAAAAATGTCTCTGTGTCCTCTCCCTCCCAAAAATCATCCCTTTCTCAGGAGTGAAGACTGAAGGACTTGAGCCACCTGTCTCCACTCCTCTCTAAGCCCCAGACCATGCAGTGCAGCTCTTCTGACTGCCCACCTCAGCAAGGCTCCCATCAGGAGGAACAAGTGTGCTTGAATCAATCTGTCCACATGCCTCACCTCCTTTCAGAGGTGATTTAAGGCCACAGCCTCATCTCCAGTTGGGTACACACCTATGTCATGCTATGCGTCTCGGTCTACCGTGTCTGAGGTCCAAAGTCATGACCTTTTTGTGTAGACTGGGACTGTCTGTAAATTCAGATCTTGCCTGTCCTCCCCCACAAGCTAAGCCTGTAGCTCACATTACACCTTAATGTAAAGTTAAGCTCTCTCTGGTAGTCTCACACCTATGCCAGTTCCATCTGCTTGGCTAGAAAATGGTATCCCAATACACACCTGCACATGTTTGCAAGCAACATATCCTCCCACCCCAGCAAACCAGCTGCAGCCTTTGTTACATGGTCCGACATGATCTGGCTCGTGCAGCAGAGATGAGTCTTGGAAGATGAGTCTGGAAGTCTTTTGCCTCTTTCAATTGCAAGATTGTTCCTGTGCACTTATGCCCTGAATCCCTCCTAGTTCTCCCAAGACAGTCACCATCCAGCTGGGTTTGGATGTGATGTCACCCTGTGCTGTCACTGGGTTTTCCTATTTTGCCTATTGGTAAGATCTACATGCTTTGGAAATGCAGAGACCAGGCTGTAGTTCCAGCTCTGTATGTCTGTGGGAGACTTTTATTGACTTAACTCTCTATTTTACTCTGTCCCACTGCTGGGGGACTGACAACCCATGTGTTATCTCGGAAGCCGCTGTGTTTTAATAGCTGATGTAATAATCCTGTCCCCTTAGCCGGCACAGTGGTTACCTGAGTGCCTGTGGTTTTCACTGACTTCAGTGGGATGTGCAGGTGACAGAAGGCTCTAAAATCTGACCATTTAGATGCAAAAAGGTTTCAGGTCATTTGTAAGAATAGCCTTTAAGTAGCCTTCATTTCTCATTCTTATGTAATTCCCCACCACATAGACTGTTTTCCTTTGGTTCTGCTGCAGTGCTGCCAAAATTCGAAGTAACAGTGAAAATGCCCAAGGTGATCACCATCCTTGACGAGAAGCTGCAAGTGACAGTGTGTGGTCTGTGAGTGTCATTCTTTCAAGTCCTTCTTGGTTTCAGGTTTTTCTTCAGCTGCTGCTGAAAGCCCAGTTAGGAGACTGAGATATGATACTTCATTATATTTCTCAATCATTTTGGGATCCCAGGACCAAACAGACTACATCTATCATTAGATAAAAGGCAACAATTATTGTTTGGGGCACTTTGTATGCAACATGTAGAAACATATTGTTCTTCTGGTTTTTTTGGGAGGGATTTTTTTGAGTCATGAAGGACTTCAGACCAGCTACAGTGCTAGGGAAGAGGTCTTCAGTTTAGTTTACCTAGGAATGATGTTTTAACTGTGGCTTCTGCTTGTCATTGCTGAGAGGAAACTGTAAGTGATGCAGATGCCCTTTTCCTTTGGGCCACCTCATATAATTCTGCATAGCAATGTCCCCCGCATCCTGCAGGGAGAGACATGGCTTGGGCTGAAGAATGAGCCAAAAGACCCAGCGCACATACGTGAAGAAAACAGTTCCAGCAGAACTGGGCAGTGGGGTAGATTCTTGCAACATGTTCTTTAAGGTGAAGGGTGCTCTCAACTAAATCAGCATTAGGGTAAATGATTTTTGCAGACTTGTATGTTATTCCTAGGGATGCAACCAGGACTATAAGATACAGTGCTCCTGCTCCTGTTGGCAAGCTTGATTCTAAAATGTTACCAACTTTGTTTCTGCTTTTTATTGCTTGTGATGACCCTGCTGTATCCTGGAGGCAGCTCTAGGGAAGAGTCCTGGCTCCACTGGGGATGAGCTAGTCGTTTTCCACCATTCCTGTTACATTCCTAATGTCTTTTTCTTTCAAACCTCCCTGCTGGTAGATACACATTTGGGAAGCCTGTTCCTGGCCTCGTGAGCTTCCGTGTCTGCCGGAAGTTTGAACATGCAGCCACCACCTGCTATGGCGAAGAGGCTAAGGCAGTGTGTGACGAGTACTCTGGACAGGTGAGTCACAGTTACCCTTGCGGGCAGGGTGACAGGACAAAGTGTGGTTTACTAAGCACACCTTGTATGGAACAGGCTTGCTCTGACAGAGTATGTACAAGCATGAGTGTGGAGAGGGGAGAGACTCCATGTATTTTAAGGAAGCCTGAAGAAGGAGAAAAGATTGGGTGCAAGATGAAATGTGGAAGGCAAAAATAAGGGGAAGGTCTGTGTGGTAAGAAAGGTGTGTGTAAAAGCAAGAAGCTGATGGAGAAGGAAGAGATGGAAGAAACAAAAAAAAAAGTCAGATGGAGCGTAGAGAGTATAACAGAGAAGTGAGATAGAAAAGGCATGAACGATGGGAGCAGAGCTGGGATTGTCTTACATTAGGGACAGCGTGTGGGATCAGAAGTTCATGTTAGAAGTAGGACAGGAGCAGAAACCAGGGGAGGGGTGATGCAGTTTGATCAAGAGGGAAAGGAATATGGATTTAGCAGCCGTGGTTAAGACAGACAGAAAAAAAGTCACTTTTTTCACTCTTCAGACTGGCAAATCTACAAAAGCAGAACTGAACGGTGTTTGGAGCATGGACAGGTGCAATTGACAGAACCTGGGGTAATAGCAGTTATGGAAATATGTCAGGACAAGAAAGCAAGCAGAAGACATGCTTATGGTCCTTGGGGTCTGCTGCAGTATGATCCCCACAATTGCCTCTGCCACTGCTGTTGTTATCCATGCTAAAAGAAAACTTGAACACTGCGGTGCTGACTTCTGTTCCAGGCATCTCTTCCCTTTTCTGTGGAGACCTGACTTGTACACGAAGGTGCTGAAGAGAGGTGGCAAGCTTTGAAAATACTTTTCCAGCTGTCATCTTTCTACACATACACAGGCTTTAGTTTATCTATCACTCATATGGCTTGTGCATTTTAAGTGAGCAGCTATATTCTAATGTGCCTGATGCCTGACAAATATTTCCTGCGTGGCATACACTTGAATAATTCCCTATACTTCTGTATCAAGTGTTTGGAATTTCAAACTTCCCACACACATACATAAAAATCTTCTAGGTTGCAAACTCTTTGCTTTGATGTTGCTGCAAGTTCTTCAAAATGCTCCGTGCCAAGTTATTTATGTGCTTCTCCAGTTTTAATAAAAACAACAGAGGGAATGAACTGTGAGTTTATGGGCTTATCTTCCAGTTCAGGGCAGTTGAATAAACACTATATAGATGAGACTATAATGGTCTTGTTTGTTTTCTTCCAACAGACAGACAACTATGGCTGCATTTCTGAAGTGGTAAAGACCAAATTATTCCAGCTCAAGAGAAGTGGATATGAGAATAAGCTGCATGTGGAGGCTAAGATTAAAGAGGAGGAGACAGGTATGAATCATCTGGATTGAAGAGCCATGTAATAAGCCCAGGAGAGACCAGCAGAGGGGCCTGCCAAGTAGGGGTGAGGGAGAAAAGCAGACTCTTGCTTTTCTGCAGTCCTAAAGTTTTCCTACCTGGAGGCCAGGAGCATCAACAAAATTGCTTGTCCAGCAAAAGATAGTTGGCCTGGAGTAAAAGTAATTCTGGTCAGAGGCAAATTAATTCATCATGTGTCTTCCTGCAGGAGTGGAGCTGACTGGAACAAGCTTCTCTGAGATCACAACCACCATTAGCAAAATCACCTTTGAGCATTCAGACTCCTATTACAAACCTGGAATCCCCTTCTTTGGGCAGGTAGGGAAACCATGAGAATGGAATACCATGAGTGCCAAACGATCATGATCCTGCATCTCCTGGACAGATACATGGTCCACTCTGCAAAGATGCTGGACCTCAGTGCTGCTAATCCCTGTGGGCCTCCTCTCCTCTGTAGGCTCTTAAATCAGGGAACAGCAGCTGAGAGCACAGCCCTCATTCTGCTTAACCCCCTGTCCTTGTGCTTCTGCTTCTCCGGTCAAGTAGAATTCTGTTTTTCCAGTCTTCTGTTTAAAAGGAGGCCTAAGGGGTATGAGATAAGAAAGGGACAAAAAAATAAGATTCGGAAAGTTTGCAGCCCTCTCTGAAAGAGACAGATGATGCACTTGTAAAGTGCAGTGGGGGCTTCCTTGTCTGACATAAGCCCAACATCCTTAGCTTGGTGGTCTATCAGTCTGTTCAGGTGACAGGCATTCCTCTCCTGTACTGTACTGTTTTTGCTTCTCCAGGTGAAACTAGTGGATGGATCTGGTGCTCCAATCGCCAATGAAATTGTGAGGATTTCTTTACAAGGAGGCCAGGAAAACAACTACACAACAAATGAAGAGGGCAGGGCATGGTTTGCGCTGGATGCTTCCATGTTTTCCTTTGATACTGTTGGAATTAGGGTGAGTCCGCCGGGCAGAGGAGGTGATGAAGTGACCCACAGGGCTGGAAGGGGAGTACCCCTGAAGTTTCTATGATATATGCAAAAGCACTTAGCTGCTTGTTCCTGGTTCTTTGTGCCAACCTTGACATCAGTGTGGTGGAAATAGCTGTACAACAAACCAGGTTGTTATGTCACAATTGCACGTAGCTTGTAAGTACTTGATTTGTGCTTGGGAATAGCAATATGCTGTTAGAAGGAACATCAAGAGATCATAACCTTCCATTCTGCTCCAAGGGATCACCAGCCCTAGCTAGACAAACCTCTTTCAAGGCTCGGTCTAATTCCCACGGTAGAGTGCTGCTAGTGCTTTGCTGTCTTTTCAATTAAATGATTTCCCATGTATCTCACCTGAATATCCTTTGTGGTCAGTTAAGGCAATCTGCATCTCTCAGAGTTTAATTTAGCATTCTGTGTTTCTAAGCTGTCCTCCTTATTTTTTTTTTTTTCCTTTTTCCTGCCATAAAGAGAAAAAGAATATGAACCATTCACAGAAATTCTCCCCCTGGTGTGGAATTTGTTTATCATCTGGGAAAAATAAGTGCTGCTGAGCATCCTTTTGTTGGTTTAAAATGCAGTATGTGTGTAACATGCACATTTTTTAATATTTCACCCTGGAATAAGGCAGATATTGTCTAGAATTATATTTGCTTCTCTCCCTACAATTCTCTTGTCACAAATTAAAACCATTAAAAATTAACCAGAAGTTACCACTAGGTGCTTGAAGTTTTCAGAATTTTGCAGGGTAAATAAAAAGCAAGAATTTCCAAGTATAGTGAGAAATATAAGGAACTAAGGGCGCATGAGGCACATGAAATGCTGAAGTAGCACTCTTCTAAATGTGAAGTATCTTCCCCTTGCTCTCATTTTTAAGAAGGCCTCGACTCTATCAGCTCCTAAACTTCTCTATTCAATTTTGGCTTTGAATTCTCAGGTGGAGACTTTGCCTCCTTTTCCATAGCATCCTTAGCTGGATCTTGGCACTATTAATCTCTGAACTGAACAGTACTATCCCTTCTCCAGCACCAACAATGAGAAGAAAAATGAAAATCAGCTTCTCTTCTCTTTAAACAAACAGGATATTAGAGAGGACAAGGTATTAGGGTAAAGAGCCCTTGAGGTGATACTGATAGTAAATAAACAACTGATATGATGCATCTAATTTGAGATGAACTCCAGCTTCTCTGGGAGTGAGATCATTCCCAGTGATTTGCTAAGGATACCACCACACCGTCTTGCATCTTCCAAACTCATGGGGTTTTTTTGTAGACTACCTTGTTGCTTAAATACCAAAACCATCAAACCTCTAATACTAGGCCATGAATTTTGGCTCCAGTTCAGCCACCTGTGTTTGAGGATCTATATGTGTATTTTCTCCTTTTCCAGGCAATTCATAAAGTACGTCCTTACTGCTATGACCGTGCCTGGGTTGTTCCATATTATGAAGAAGGCTATCTCCCACTAAAGCGCTTTTACTCTCCCAGTAATAGCTTCCTCAAAATTGAGCCCAAGTCTGAGACACTAAGCTGTGGCTCCTCCACAGAGGTCCGGGTGCACTATATCCTTACTCCAGAGGCCACAGGAGAGCAGAAGAAAATCACCTTTTACTACCTGGTAAGCTTACATCTGCCTTACAACAGTGAGGTTGTCACTGGTAATTGTAGGGGGGTTGGAGATAGAAACTGTGGTTTGTGGCAGTAAGGCTTTAAATACTTTCCCATCGTCCTTCATATGTTCTTTTCCCACAAAAAGGAGGGTCTGAGTTAGGAGCAGAAGAGTAGGGATGTCCTAATGCCCCCAAGGTGAGCACTGGGATTCTGCTACAGTGAGGCAGAGAGCAGCTGAGCAGGGTGCGAGCAGCAGACATACAGCTCCATTGTTGTCCTCTCAGGTTCCCCTTCATTAAGGTTTGGCTCACGCATAACCTCAATCACAGCAGCGTTTCTCATTCCATTCAGGTGATGGCCAAGGGAATCATTAAGCAAGCGGGCACCCATGTTCTGGATTTGAACCAGGAAAGTGGTGAGTTCCTCTCCCCTGCCAAATTGTCGTTGTCCTGGGAGACTAGGCAACTGTGGCAGACATACTGGCTGCTGCCATACAAGTACAGGGATCCACAACTCCATGCCCACTAAAACATGGAAAGAGCTTGAGCTTTCTTTTCTATGCCTGTATTTAGGCTTTGCACAGATTTGCTCTAACCCCCCTGTGCCAGGTGTCTTCTGACACTGCATTTCTCTGCCTCCAGTGCTCCTAGGAGACACTGACTGATGGTCTGTTTTTAGAAGCTGAACCAAAATTCAGTATGCTGGAAAACAGAACTTGAAACAAGCCTTTTCAGTCAAACAGTGAGACTTATGCATCCCTGTGAGCACCAGTTCATCCCACTTGGAGGCCTGGAGTTTCATCATTGCTAGGATGAAGTTCAGCATGAAGTCAAACATAGAATTTTGGCTGCTCCAAGAGCAGGTTCCCTGTACCTTAACTTTTTGCTCTTGTTTTGTTTGCTAGCCAATGGGGTCTTCTTGCTACAGCTGCCTGTACAAGCTGAGATTGCTCCAGTGGCCCAAGTGCTTGTCTACACCACTGCCCCAAGCGGGGAGGTCATCGCTGATTCAACCAAGTTCAATGTAGAAAAGTGTTTCAGCAATAAGGTATGTGTCCACTTCTTGAGGGAGCTGGCATCAGACTGCAGCGTGGTCAAACTCATTTATTTAGATTTAGCCTGACTAAGCTCATTTATTTAGATTTATTAACACTGGAAAAGCCACCTATCAATTGTTCTAGGCAGCTTCACTGCTGACTGGTTTGTGCTAGCTTGGAGATTAACTGTTGGAAAAAAGGAGCTAGAAGGGACTACACTGATAAAATCCCTCTTAGTGACTAGTAACAGCCACCAATCTCACAGATGGTCCTGTGTAAGAAAAATGGAGGCCACATGTCTATGTCATACTGCAACCCATGTATTTTCTTTTCCCACAAACTCATTTCAGCAATGAGGTGGCTGCTTTTGTGGTCACAGAGCAAAAATAAAACGCACACAGTCCCAATCCAGTGGGCGAAGCTAATACTTGTCAGATCTTTCAACTCCTGTACATCTCATCCTGTCATTTTAATTTCTGTTGTATGTAAATGGAGAAAAACCTTGCCTGGACCTGATAAGCAATGCACCGTGGTGCTTCAATAGCAATGGTGAGACTGAAGGAGTGTAGAAAAATAAAGCCTTCTTTTTATGAGCATGTGGACTATGATTCTCTTATAGGCCCACATATTCCTTATGCAGAAGAGCAGACCGATGTATAAGCAGCCCTAAGAAGAGAAGAACCTCAAAAAAGCCCATTGGGACTTCAGGACAGTAGACAGGACACTGCGAAAGGCAGTCCCTTGTCCTGCTAAAACCCAAGCTAAATGAGTTCTTGAGACTGGTGTCACTGTAGGAGCTTGGTGACCTGAATTTTGTTCATATATTAAAGGTCATTCTATGGACTGCATTGACCTGGGTGCAAGCCAAGTGCCAAGTACTTTACATGCTTAGGTACTGCTTTCCTCTCTGAAAGCATCCTGTATTCAAAGCTATTGTCAGTCCAGACAGGACAGACTTTGGGCTATCTCTATGCTAGACAGCTTTTCTAGCAGCAAGCTTGCTACGTCCCTTGTTCTGACATTTCCTGAAGAATATTGCTTTTGCAGTCTGAAGATTATGAGTCCACCCCCCTGGGAGAGGTGGGGTGTTGTCAGCAGAAGGCATGCTGTGGTATGGTTGGGATGTGAAGGACGCTGGCAGTTGATGCTGCTTCGTCAGGGAACATGTTTTCTCTGAGGATGCTTTGATCATTGCATGTTAGGGGAGGGTTTGTGCTGCTGGGGAGAGGGAAGATTTATGCTGGTTAGCCATCTTATCACAAAATCCTGTGAGATGGTCATGAAAACAACTTCTGCTAGCAAGAACTTGCAGGGCAGAGATTGGTAGGGGGTCCTTCAAATTGTGAGTTAGGTTTTGGGGAAGGCACACAGGTCTGGCAGGCCTCAATCAACAGGCCAGTTCTTCAGAATCATTTAGAATGATTACCAGCCAGTAGATATTGCAATATTGCTAACCAAGGTCTTTGCAAGCCTGTTTTCCCTCCACAGACAATATCTGGGTGCAGTACAGAGACTGGACCTGGTTCAAGACCATGCCCAGCTGCCTGAACAAATCTAGCCACTATGTGGAATTACCTCATCACATTCACAGAGGCCATAAAACCCAAAACTGCCTTAAAAGTTTTATAAGCAATTGCGATGCTTGAAGTTGCCAAGAACTGTTAGTGCTGATTCCTTTGGCACTGCAGCAAGGAAACCCAGCTCTGCAGTAGCACGGGGGGAGCGTGTGGGGGGTGTGTGCGTGCATGTGTATGTGGGCTTTGTAAGGTTGGAAGCGATGCACTCAACTGGAGGGAGAAGTCCCACAAGGATAGGCCCTCTATGACGTAGCTTTTCCTGCGGCTACAGGTGGACTTGAGCTTCTCTCCTTCTGAAGGACTGCCTTCTTCTGATGCTCACTTGCTGTTCAGAGCCTCCCCGAACTCCCTCTGTGCTGTTCGTGCTGTGGACAAAAGCATTCTCCTCATGAAGTCAGAAGCTGACCTGTCACCCAGCTCTGTAAGTGCTTAGTCCATGGAACAACTCAGAGCCTGGGCAGAGCAAGCGCAGCCCAGTGCTGGGGTGGAAACAGTGAACAGTCCCTCTTGTTAGTGCCGGCACAGGAAAGCTGCTCTGTGATGTTTCTCATCTTCCTTCAGTGGGCAAAAAGATGAGAACTGGGCAGCAGCTGTTTCTTAGGGGTTTTGTGCAACTGTAGGGATGGCAATTAGGAAGCCCTTTTAAGTTAACTGCTTCTCTTGGCCAGAGCCAAACACTGTTGTGAGTTTGATGATGATTTTTCAGTTATTCTCTCCAGCCATGGACTAATTTTCTTGGAGTAACATCTGGAAGTGTCAGAGAGTTTATTCCCCTCATGCCAAGCAGCAAACAATCCCTGAGTAGGGACAAAGGACTGCAGATGGGCTGGCCAGTGTCATTTTTTATATATTTTAGCCGTAATAACCAGAGTAATGTGCTGTCCATAACAAAAGAGGCAAATTTGGATGTCTATTTTAACTCGCAAATTCCCACCACAGGGAGGAGGAGCATGGGAATGTGGATGTATATGCAGGTGATGTCACTGTCATGGTGCTTGCATCCAACCCCCTCAGTTGTGTTTTGTGACAGTGGACACTGAAAATGCCAAATACCCTGGCTCTTTCTGCCTAGGTGTACAGCTTGCTGCCAGTGAAGGAACTGCATGACTATCACCATGGTCCAGACATGCTCTTGGAGGAGCCCCTGGAGAATTGCGTACCCTTGAAGAAGATAGTTCTGAATGGGATCACCTATTCTCCAGTAGTGGAGATGAACGAAGAGGACACTTACACTATCCTAAAGGTACAGGCTTCTGTGGCACGATGCGACACAACAAGGGAAGGGTTTGTGAATCTGAATGATCTGACACTAATTTTTATCCAGAGGCAAGTTCAGTGAGAGTCATAAGCTTCACCTGTTTTGCCAGCTTTGCTCCTGACTTGGTGGAAAAGGAATCAGTCTCAAAATTTTCTTCTTACAGGAAAAGCTTTCAGGTTGACTTGAAATAAGGTTCTAACAAGCCTGTGCCATTAAAGTTACCTCAAATATATCAATACATCCTTGAGCTGCGTCGTAGCCACAGACATTTCCTTCCAGAGAGAAAGCTCTGCATCTGCTCCCTGGCTCATCCTGACCCCTAGGCTGGAACTGGACTGGAACCAGCGCCCTAGAGACAGAGGGGATCTATACTTAGGTCTCTCTGAGCCACTCAGGCACCCAGACCCAGAACTGGGGGGGTTCATCTCAAGGTTCAATCCACAGACAGTAACAGCTTCTCCTTTTGAGGCAGTAAAATACCAATGTCACGTCTGCTGTATAAACCTCAACAGGACTCAGTAACATGTTCAATTTCTCTCCTGTAGGAAATGGGTTTAAAGATTTTCACAAATACCAAGGTGAGGAAACCTTGGTATTGCAGCACTGCGAATTACATGCCTGCAGGAGGCCGCTTTGCATCTTCAGTCATGTCTGGAGCGCCTATACATGCAATGAGAACAAGCGGTAAAGGAACTGGTTCTTGTTATCACCTCTGTTCTGAACAGAGACCCTGTCTGGGAATCCCCAATCTATTTTGGGGTGAATACTCAAACAAGAGTTGGGGTTGTGGACTGAATGCCTGAAAGTAGTACTGAAGTAGTGGGTTCACAGATGTCAGCTTCTGTGTGAATGCGGGGCGTTCTTTTGCAACTCTTTTGCAACTCTTTTGCTGGGTTGTGAAGGTCTACAAACAAGCTTTGATACCTCCACATTGGAAGTCAGCAGAACCAGGTAGTTTTCAAGATTCTGACAGAGCAGAGATATTATTCTGCTGCTGTATTCTCCGTTCACTAGGCACTAGACTTCTTTTTCTAGATATCGCTTAAGGGGTCTCCAATACTATCTTCAGTCTGTCCTCATTGACTCACCCAGTTTTATGTATGGCCAAAACCAGATGAAATGGATGAGAAAATTTTCAGTGACAAGCTGGTAGACTTTGGAGGCTTAGAAGTAAGAACCAAGTGGTAAGATGCAAGTGGCAGAAGTCCAGTCTGAAATGGACCCACCCTATTTCTAAGGGCTATCTCAACTCTTACACTGTAACTCCTTGGGCGACAGAATTGGCCATGTCATCCTCCAGAGTCTCATATTAAGCGAAATATCCTAGAAAATCTAAGTTATTCTAGCTGGATAACTGATTCAGAGAGAATCTGTGCTTTTGTATATGTCCAGTTTTAAGACAATTTCAACTCTTAACTCAAAAGTTGCTAAGATTCAGGATAGATGCTTTTTAATTAGTTTAAACTGAAATAAGCAGCAGTAAGAAGACTGAAATACCATGACAGAAAAATATAAGCAAGCTACCTGTCACTCTTGCTAGGACCTATGTGATACAGCTCTGATAGCATCTGACAGCACTCATGCCCTGAGACCTCAGAGTCTGGAGGTGCGCATTGCACAGACAGTATGGATACTTGCTACACAATTTTTATCTAACCATAGAAATTAATTTAGCCAAAGTAAAGATGACCAAAACTAGAATTTAGTTAAGAACTTTTCTTCTTTATCTGTTTGGCTGGACTTCTCTTTCTGTTTGTAAAAGCCAAGCAAACCAAGTCCCACCCACCCCATCTTTGTTTCAATAAAGGCTTATTTTTTACCAAGTTTTTTTCCAAACTCGGAATACTTTTTTGGGAATAATTTTTACATGGGAAAATTTTGTTTTGGTCAAAAAGTCTATTTTTAGCCCTCGCAAATTCCAACTACATGTTTTTAGTTTGAGCATCTTCAGCCTAGTTCTTGAGGAGGCCATAGATTTGGCCGGGAGGTGGTTTTCTGAGTCACAATGACCCTACAAAAAACATTGCAACAGAGGGATGTTCCATTGCTAGCTGGCCCGACAGAATGGAGAAGGATGTCATGTTAAGACTGTACTGAAAGGGAAAAGACTGCTTGCGCAGGAGGTTGTAAATAGCTCTTTGCCCTAACATCCTTGTTTTAACCTTGTGAAGTGCTGCCCCACAAACTTTGAGGTTTGCTGGAGACCGGCAGGAAATACTGGAAGGCTGGTTCTTGCTAATAAGCCCTGACCCTGAAACTTCACTGCTGTTGGTATCAGTGCTTACTACAACCACAGCAAACATCTGCTGCCAGCACAGCTTCTGATTGCCACATAGATTGCCGCTTTCTCAGACCGAAGCGTGATGCTGATGTAGATCTTGCTTGTTTGGAATTGTCAGTAATTGATTTCTTTTCCATCTCATCGCATGCAGGTCCTCAGGCACTTAGACTTCCTGACACGTTAAGCACTCCTGAAGAGGTGACGGAGACAGTCCGAAAGCATTTCCCAGAAACTTGGATTTGGACTTTAGTATCTATAAGGTGAGGACCTTGCGCTAGTTCCTTCCTTTTTAATAAAACCGGTTTTATAAGGTGAAAACATGAATCCCTACGTTTGCCACGCCTTTTCAATGCCAAAAAGTCCTTCATTGTTTGCAGAAATCACTTGGCAATCCTCTGAGATGGGATTACCTTCAGCCATGGTTAGGTTTGTCCAAGGAGTAGTCGTGGGTCTGGAAGAAGATATGTGGTGGCCCGACAGTAACAAACATACTGTGCCCCATCATTCACACGGGCAGTACTGTTCAGTAGGCTGGAAGGGGTACAGATAGTAGACATAGAAAATGGCATAAAACTCACTGCTGTGTCCTTGCTGTCTGTGCTTCACCAGCTCTGAGGGAAATGCTGATCTAGATGTGACCATCCCTGACACCATCACCGAGTGGAAAGCTAATGCATTCTGCACTTCGGCAGACACAGGCTTTGGCCTGTCCCCGACAGTGTCCCTCAGAGCCTTCCAGCCCTTCTTTGTAGAGCTCACCATGCCCTACTCTGTGGTGCGTGGTGAGTCCTTCACACTGAAAGCCACCGTTTTCAACTACTTGACCGCCTGCATCAGGGTAAGGAAGGTTTAAATCCTTCTGTGTACTTGCATACCTTCTTGTACACCTCTTGCCTTCCCTGAATGCACCTCTCTCTATAACTGGCAGGTCAGTGTGACTCTGGCTCAGTCTACTCATTTCCTGGCTACTCCAGTGGAAAAGGAGGAAGAATCTCATTGTCTCTGCGAGAACGGGAGGAAAACTGTGGCTTGGCTGGTGACTCCCAAATCCCTAGGTAAAGGTCTCACGGTGCTGAGAACTGCAAAGAGGGTTTCTCTGTGCTGTTCTCCCTGTTCAGTATTGGGTGTTAGAGCAACACACTTTCCTGGGAAGCACTGCATCTGAGTGTCTGTCTCATCTGGGGTTACTTGGGAGGGAAAGGCTGGTGAACTTATAGCGTCCACAGCATGTCTAGCACCACATGCAATGGCATCAAGCCTTACAGCCCTTGGACAACACCTTCTGAAGCCAGAGATATTGCTGGCCAGCAGGGATGCTCTGTCAGCTCCATCCCTCCCAGAGATTAGATGATTGCCCCATGGTAACTTCATACTTTTTCACTGTTGTTGTTATGTGCTGTGGTAGCAGCTGTGGTGTGCATGTCGGGTAGCAGCGTGCCGAACAGCAGTGAGGCTGGTGAGTCCAACCACTGTGGTGTCCTAGGTTCTGGAAAACAGTCACCAAAATAGAGTCACCTTTCAATGGCAGTGCAGCTCATGGATGGCTTCTGATATAGATAGCTATGTCCTTGTTGTAAAGAAGCAGGGCCCAGGTGTGATAGAAAATCCCTATCCATGGGCCTGCAAGTTGAAACTCCTGGAAGTGGCAGTGACTTCCATCACTTGGCACTGCCCAGCAGGGCTGGTTGACCCCTCTTTGCTCCAGGGCAGGTGGAGTTCTCGGTGAGCACTGAGGCCCTGCAGAACCAGCAGCCCTGTGGGAATGCCATCGTGGAGACCCCTGAGAAAGGGCGGAAGGACACAGTCATCAGACAGCTGCTGGTGGAGGTATGTGGGCTATGGGAAGGGGAGGACTGAGCTTTCTCACAGGCTAGAGTATACGCTGTGATACAATTGGACAGGATGCTAGATTATCTCATTTAGGCTCCCTTTCCCATGAAAGGTTGGATCAGATGATCTTTCAAGGTCCCTTCCAGCCTGGGCTTGTCTGTGATTCTATGTGATCACTACGCAGTGTGGCAATATGGTGGTCTTACATCATCTTTATATTTTGGCAGGGCTGCATAAAGACTACAGCTTAACAACAGTGCAATAACGCAGTGTCTCACAGTACTCTAAAATTCCCCTATCCCCTACTGTAGCAGGACTCCTATTCCAATCCATCCTTCCCTTTATCCTCTACCTGTCACCTCCTATTTCAATACACCATCTTTACCACTTCTCTTCCCCTTTTGAGAGCGCCAGTAGGTTTGCCAGTCAGCACGTGCTGGCCCTATGTTAGTCGAGTGCCAAGCAAATGGCCTCTTAAGCTGAGTGCTATGCAGTTCTGGTTTGCTACCATAGTCTGGCACCAGGATGAACGTGGGGGATTCACAAGCACCTATGGAAATTCAATGCCTGTAGAGAAGTCCCCGCAAAGCTCCAGATACTGAAAAAGTTCATGAAAACATGCTAAAATCTCACAACTTTTCCATTTCCTGTGTCAAGAAGAGTCGCTGATGCTATGTGGTATAGAAGGAAATATTATGTGGCAGTATTGCACATCCTTTATAGGAAAATGCTAGTTTATTATACTGGGTGTGGTAGTCTGGCAGGTAGATTCTATGTTCTTAGCTTTTCTTTGCATCATAAAAAAACCTGATGCTTGCCTACTGTGTTGTATGGTAGTGTCACCAAATATTACAGTGCACAACATCTTCCCTTTCTATTACCAACAGACACAATTTTTTTTCCCTAAAACATCTGCAGCATTATGATAAATAGCACTGCAGACATCTCTTCAGGACAGCCCTCTAGAGCAACTGTGAGCTTTTTGCTAACAAAAGCACTTCCTGTAATGCTGCAGTCCTCTTGTTAAGTGTCTCTTGCTGCATATAGTAGTTGCAGGTCATCCATGTGATAGTCCTGCAGTCTCTCTTTCTCTTTCTGGTCCTTCCTCTAGCAATCACTTAGGCTCATGTGTTTTGTATTTGCTTAAATTATTACTTCAGAGCTCTGTATTTCAAGGAGTGTTTGTGACTGCCTCTCCTTCTCCAGTTCACTCCCTTTTCACATATTCCTCCAGCCTTGTTAAGGATTCCTCTGTCTGTTTGTACTTCCCATCTCACTAACTTCTCACCTCTCCTGTTTTCCTTCATCCCACGCAAGCCTGAAGGAGTTGAGAAGGAAACAGCCCAGAACTCTGTGCTCTGTGTAAAAGGTAAAGCCCTCTCTCTCCACTCTTTCCATTTGTTCCTGTGTGGTTTGATGGGTGGGACGTGCCTGGAGGAGGAAGATAGTGCTGCCTCTGTCATACTCCAGATATAGGCTGATATTTTTAGATAATCAAAACATGCCCCATTAGTTGGGACCCTGAGACCTAAGACAGAAGAAAGCTCTAGAGAATGGACCATCCTGCCTAAGTATCAGGGTATAAGCTAGGACACAGTTAGCATGACTGTTTGCATCCCTCTTCTATTGTGTGCCGACACTGGCGTTACAAGTACTGCCTCCTGTTTTCTAGCGCGTCAAGGAAAAAGATGTAGTAGAGACAGGATCTACAGTGCCTAACAGTGGCTGGGGGCGCTTTCATGCAGAGATTGCCTTATAGCCAGAGGAAAACTAAGTGGTTGAATTCAGGGCATTTCTAATAGGAACTGTTCCTGTTGTTTCACCGAGGCCCCCCCCCCTTCCTCCCCCCCTCCATTTCTTGGGACTGCAGTGAAGCTGTTCGTGTCTTGTTTGTCTCTCAGGAGTGCCTGTGAAAGAGAAGTTTTCCCTGTTGCTCCCCTCAAATGTGGTAAAAGACTCAGGCAGAGCATATTTCTCAGTGCTGGGTGAGTGAGCAGCCTGGGAGAAAGAACCATGTGCTGTTTCTGCCCCTCTGTGTTGGCCTCCTACCTCACAGCTTTTTCTCTTGGTTTCCAGCACAGCTCACTCCTCCCTTTCATCCCTTCTGTCTCGACCATTTTCCCTTCCAGTTGTGCTCTTTCTTTTCCCCTTTCTGCATGTCCTTATGTTCATGGTTCTCTGCCAGTACCCTAACCTCTGTCTCATTTCCCTCATGTCCTTTTCCTCTGCTGTTCTGTGTTTCATTCCAAAATCTTTATCAATCCAGATTTTCTTTTGTTCTTCTTTGTCATCTCCTGCTTCTCTCATTCAGTAGCTCCTTCTGATTCTGACAGCCCAGCCCTGAGTTTTGTTAATATCCCTCTGGTATCTCCTGTTCCCCAGGTGACATTATGGGCGCTGCCATGCAGAACCTGCACCAGCTGCTCCAGATGCCATTTGGCTGTGGGGAGCAGAACATGGTCCTGTTTGCACCCAACATCTATGTCCTGGACTATCTGAACAAGACAGGGCAGCTGAGTGAGGAGGTCAAATCCAAGGCCATCGGATACTTAGTAAGCGGTGAGCTGGGACACGGCTTTTGCTTCTGCTTTGGCTTTTTTCCAGATCCTGCCTGGGGTGGTTCTGTCAAATGTTGGCCAGATGTGGAAAGAGAGCTTCTCTCATGCACAGATGGTCTCTGCTGTACGCCTTAGAAGGCCCTTCACTGCATTTTCCTTTATTATTTTCTGTTGCTTAAGCATTAGAGTACCTAATAATTGCACCCACTTTGCTCCCTAACTGGGTTGCAATGCAGTGCAGTTGTCAGGTGACCTGCTACAGTGACTTGCCCATTGTCATTAATGTGCCCTGCTTTCCTTCCAAAGAAAGGCAGGTGTTGCTTCTCCTCATGCAGTGTAAGCAATGCATGGAGGTGGGGATGTACCAGTACTTGTTGGCTGGGATAGGACTGACCTACTCCTCTCTCCTTTGCCTTTGCTGATATAGCTGTTTTTCTGTTCCCCCATCCCTCATCAGACTTTCTCTGGCATCTGAATCTTGCTTTAACTCTCCATTGTAGGTTATCAGAGGCAGCTGAACTACAAGCACCCAGATGGCTCTTACAGTACCTTTGGACCACGTTATGGCCAACCAGGGAACACCTGGTGAGATTTCAATGTCACCTAGGCCTCCTTTATATGCTTCCTTTTCCCACCTACGTGTTTATAATGAATGCTGCATGACAGTAAATAGAAAATGCTGTTGTAGACCAGCAGGCTTTCCAGAGCTGGTGTGGTCCCTGTGCTGCCTCCTACTTAATGAAACAGGCTGCATCAGCCAGTTATGTAGCTGAAGCACATTCTCCCACCAGCAACTCTGAGGACCATAACAGACAAGAAGGAAATGAAGATAAATTGGGGAAGAAGGGAGCAGGTATTTCACATCCTGACTGAGAAAGGCTGAAGGGTTGCAGTGGCAGCTCTTCCAGACTAGCATCTGCTGAGAAGGCTGCTGGGAAAGGTGTTTCCGTATAAGTTGAAAGGAGGATAATCCAAGAGCAGTGCTTTTGTTTTGTTGTTTCTTTTTTTTCAAGAGTGTTCGTGGGTTACTAAGCAAAGAGAGCGTGTGTTGCCAGTGTGACTTACTGCAAAGTTTTGAGTTTCTCCAGCATATAATTACCATGCATTTTCAACTTTAGGTAAGGGTAAGAATGGATAATTCCATCACTGTTTCTGAAACAGTACTTAGCTCTTGACAGCATGTTGGCTTCTCACCACATGCCTGCTGCTTCTCCATCCTGCTTGTAACAATGCTAGCAAAACCGCTTTTAACATGTTCTTCTTCACTTTAAAATTCTGGGGAGTTCTGGGAAACCCATAAGGCATGGATTTCTACTGCAAGAGTCCTGCCGGCAGACCGTCAGCTAGCAGAGATTTAATTATTCTTCCCTGTCATTTTGAGTATTACTGTTAGGCAGACATTGAGTTTATTGGCATGCAATTCCCTACGTTTTCCAAAGAGATTTGTTTAGATAAAGGTCAACAAACTGCAGCCTCAATACAAACGGATCACGGGGTTTTATAAGCCAAGAGAGGGACAAGAAATCAAGGCGGGAAACAATTTTTTGACAGATTTTTTGAGATGAAGGTATAATATACGTGTGGTCTGACTGAGTGGCCTACAGTTCTCCAGGCCTTCTTCCTTTTCTCCAGACAGATGATGTGCACGTGGGCCCTGTCACCTGAGATGGACAACAGGACTGCTCAGGCCCTTTCACTGCTCTTTCTCCCTTACAGGCTCACAGCCTTCGTCCTCAAGTCCTTTGCCCAGGCCCGGCCTCACATCTTCATAGATGAGAAGCACATCCAGGATGCCTTGGTCTGGCTTTCCTACAAACAGAAGGAGAGCGGCTGCTTCCGCAGTTCTGGGACACTCCTGAACAACGCCATGAAGGTAACACGTCTGCCTGTTGGTTTTTTGTGAGTCTAGAACTTAGCCATAAGCAAGATGGGTCCAGTTGAGCTTCTTGAGCATACAGGCAGATAGGAAATTTCCGTGTCAATGGCAAGAATTAGGGAGCCAAAGACCATAATGTACGACCACCACAAAAGGAAGAATAATGAAGGCTAGCCTGCACTTTATAAGTGGTGTTCATACTTCCACATCAGCTGCAAGGGGCAGGAGGCAAGCTAAGGGTCTACAATGCCGAATAAACTATTCCCACTGGAATGGGAGAAAAGACTGAAGAAGCTAGGTGGGGTCAGCATCTACCTTTGTGTTTCCCTGCAGGGTGGAGTGGACAACGAGGTCTCACTGACGGCCTACATCACTATCGCGTTGCTGGAGATTCCTCTGCCTGTAACCGTATGTAGCTGCACCCCAACTGGAATTAGTTATGCTGTCTTAGTCTATGATGACACAATACTGCACAGAAGTTGCTCCAGATTGCAAAAAGGACTTGGTTGTTGAGTGCTGTGATATAAGAATTATGTGCTGTCAATTTTAGCATTTCTGGAACACAGTATACCCTACTTGTCTTAGACCTCATTCTGGCAGACTCAAAGTTCAGTGGAATGATGTGCCATTATTAAGGCAAAAACCTCATTTCTCCCTAACCTTCTAATCACTAGTTGTCTCTCCCCAGCACTCAGTGGTGCGTAAT
>VWZL01003830.1:2505-80881 GCA_013396915.1 Stercorarius parasiticus
TTGTTATTTCACTGTAGGGGCCCAAATGATTTTATTCCACGGAGCTGGGAAACAAGCTCACCTTGACTGACTTGAATGCCAAGGGCCAGCTGGTTAACCAGTTTGGATCGTCCAGCTAGGACCCCAGAATAACCCCCCCCGCCCTAACTCTGGCATCCAGCCGAAGCACCCACGGGTGAGCGGCTCCTGGCAGAGCCCAGCTCCAGAGCATCTCAGCACCCGCATCCTTGTGCGGCCGTAGCCATCGGCCAGGCTCCCCCAGCTCATCCCTCCCCGTCTCCCACCACCTCCAAAATTAGGGCAGCTGCTGCGGTAGGAAGCACCTTCTGTATTTTCGGAGCTTAAAAAAAAAAAAAAATCAAAAATCTTTTCGAATGGCAAGAATGTTTCTAAGTCAAAGGATTTAAACTATTTTGCAATCAAGGAAGCGTATTTCCAAACGAGCCCGATTGCGAGAGTCTGGGTGCTGTGTGGGCTGTGTGAAGGGGCTGCTAAAAAAGGGTACACAGCTGTCCAAAAATTTGGAAACGGGTGCTTTTGCAGAATATATATAGACATCCCTCCCCACTCAACATATTTCCTTCCAGTTCATTAGATTAAAAAAAAAATATTTTTTTTAAAAAATCAGTAGGATATTGAGGAGAGCACTTTGATGCTTTGGTCTCATCTAAAAGCCATGGGACCAATTCCCAGGGCTGCAGGTGAGCATCTATTGCCCTGGGAACAGCCTGCTGAGCATCGGTGTCACTGCCACACTTCTGCAATAACACAGACATCCAGCATAAACCAGCTGCCATCTGGAATGGGAAAGCAGAGATGCCAGCTTCCAGCACGGCAACGGAGATGAACACAAGCAGGTTTGCCTCGAGATGGCAAGGAGGTGAGACACGGAGGCCAACCACCCCTTGATAGGACATGGGACATCCTCCGCGTTACTATTTGAAGAAGAGAAGACCAGTTTTGGGGCCAGACGTGACCACCAGAAATTCCCATCCTCACTCTGACCCAACGAGTTCACCCACCACCTTCTGCACCAGCTCATCCCTCAGCACTTTGGTTCAGGTAAAATACACCCTTGATTTCACATGGTTGCCATAGCTGGGCAGCAGCTTTGATGCTCATTTATCTCCAATCTGGATGTGCTCCCTTTTTTTCCTGGCCATTGGCTACCACCACACATCTTCTGCTACCTCGACCATTACCCCATGTCCCCTCCTGCAGCGGGCAGGTGGAGATAAAGCTGCTCCTGGCCCGGGACAGACTCAAGACAGAGCATCTTTTCAGAGAAGGGGGAGAAACAACACATCCAGGCTGAGCACCTGAAGATGCCATCACCAGAGGAAATGCATGAGCACGGCGCTGTGAATTTAAGAAAAAGGAAAATCACAAAGAGTAAGAAAAATAGGAGGAACAAGAGAGCAAGTCTCAGACGCTGAAAATGCTTTTAGTTTTCTTTTTCACTGAACCTTACTATTTCTCTCTGTTTTATCTTGGAGAAAGAGCTAAATTAGCTACCAGCTCAGTTCCGAGAGACTGGATCCAAATGGATGAAGAATTAAGAAGATTTTCTGTTCACAATAAAACCCAACCAACAGTATTAAAGCAGCAGAGGGTTTGGTCTGGTTTTCGAAGATTAGCTATGGGTGTCCCAAGGAAGACAAGCTCCAATTTTCCCATTTTGCTCCAGCATGACGTTTCTAAAGCTGTCTGGATCATTTACAGTCATTACAGACCAGGCTGCAATGACTGTCACTTAAGCATGTAGAAGAGAGGGACGTGGCTCTTGTCCTCCACTGTGTCCCGACTCCCTGTCCCCTCTCGCCCACAGACAGACCAGTTGCATCCAGTACACCCACCCCAAGGACCCCACCAGGTTCCTGCTCTGGCACTGCCAGGGATGCACTTGCTGAGAAACCGCATCTCCTCAGCCGGCCCTGCTGCTAACATCACGCCACAGCTCCGTATCCAGCACTAAAACCCACCAGCACAGAGGCAGGAGTCTATTTTTCCCTTACCGATAAAGAAGTAATATATTGTTCATTTTTGTTTGAATCGATCCGGCCGTGCATTGTAATTTATTCCATGATGTAGTACTCCTTAACGAGATTTATCAGCCTGCCAGCCAGCCTTATCTTTTACGGTGCCCATTATCGGGATGTATTTCTCAGCCAAGGTTAACAGCAGCAGGAGGATCTCCGAACGCCGGCTGCATGATAATAATCCTGCAATAACGCCCAGGAGATGTACATCGGGTCCAGCGGAGCCCCTACCCCGGTCACCACGGATCCCAGCTCCCTTTGGTGGGTTGTCACAGTGTAAATGCAAGATGTTTCTCATGACCACGCTGCTGTTTCACACGTACATTTGATGAAATAACTGTGTCTCTTCAGGAACTCGTCTGAACCCCTATGCAGAAGATTTCAAGTTTGCAGCAAACTAATGCTTGCAAATAGAAACCTGGCCAACCCCTGCAGAAAACAAATACTCTATTCATTTTTCCAACAGAATGGAAGAAAATCCAAGAAAAGCTAAGTTTATCAGAGAAGTCTTATTTAACCAAACCCTTGGTTTTTCATAGGCGCTAGTGTTGACTAAAATATCCAGCCATCCAACTAGTAATTTTCTGCATCTGATAAAAGCACATTCAAGCTGTCTGATTGCTCCCTTTTAAATTGCAAAAAGCCCCAAGTGTCTATCAGGCAGCAGCCACTCGCTTCCAAACCAGAAGAAAATCTGTGTCTTCAAGAGCTTCAGCTTCCTTCCCATTACAAGCCGTTCAGTCCCTCGTCCCCTTGTCCTCAAACCAGTCCAGCAGCAGCAAACGGGGTCTGAACCTATTTCATGGTCACAATCGAAGCGTGCTGGGGAGTCACCAGTTGTACTGCTCGGAAGCTGAGGGCAACATAAACCGATGTCCTGCAGTACCTCCACAGTCATGTAATGATTTCAGAACTTCAAAAGTAATTATAGTATTCTCCCAGGAGAAAACCCCACATTGGCAAAGACCAAAAAACCTACGTGGAGGTGGCTGAAGGTACTCAGGGCTCCACCACTGAGACCTTCCAAATCCACCTTCCCACCACCCTTGCATGTTGGGCAGATGCACCACCGGAGGAGACATCTGCAAACAGTTGTCCTCAGCTCCCCCAGGCCCTGCCAGAGAGCGGGATGTCACCTCCGGGCTTTCCTGGCTATTTAGCACCTGGAAAACAGGACATCAAAGGCCAAGGACTGCACCTTCGGGTTGAGAGCAGCCAGTGCTGCGCAGACACAGGTGGACACCTCAGGTAACCCATGACCCCGCTGATTTCAGCCCTTTGCATTCCTCTCTTTCTCCATCCTGTTCTGTTTCTATTTTTATAAAAGTCCCTGCCAGGACTTTTGCCCTGAAACACATGTATTCCTAGAGAACTGGAAGCTTTGGTTTCCATGGGCAATGCTGTTTGACCCTGTTAAATGACTGCTGCTTCAAAAAAGCCCACACACCCTGTTCCAGGCTTCGAGATTGCGAGCCCTGATTTCAGCGGCAGAAATATTTTAATTAAATGAACTACCTTTATGGAATGAATCAAGTGATAAGCTTGAAAAATTAACTCTCATAATCTTTCATGCTTCTGTGCAGGTCAATAAACTGTTACAGTAAAAGGCTGGGAAACATTCTAGAAACACGGGTTGTTACAATGGAGATGGATGAGGCATTTTACTCCCCAAATGATACACATCAGCATCTTTCCATGCTCGTGCCTCGCACGCCCTCTCCCATCCCCTCGCCTGCTGTCCTCGGCAAAGACGGGGCAGCAGGGCCAGCGTCTCCAACTCACTTTGGTCCGGCTCCCAGCCCTCCGTGTTGGGAGAGCATCTTTCTCCCTGTCCTCATCCCACGTGATTCCTGACTCCACCGAAGTACCTAAAACCTGGGCCGTAAGGGTACACTTGGGGAACCCACGAGTTGCCTACAGAGGGGCTACGTGTCTTGGTGGGTCCAATCTGACTTTCATCATATTCAGGACTTATTTTAAAACTTAAGCTCATTTTCAGATAACCCATTACTTTAACTTTAACTTATTTTAAAAATAGCTAATCGTCTCCCCATGTGGTGATTTGATGGTGATCCTGACCTGGATGGATGTTCCCACCAGGTCTCCCTGCAGCTGGGAGGTAGGAACTGGCTACAGGCGCCGGGGTGGATAAGCTGAGATTTTTCATCTCAAGCATAAATGCTTTGGGTGTGTGTGAATGAAGCTAAGAAGCCAAACCCAAATGAAATGGTGAAGTCCACGTAAAATGGTTGCTTTTAAAAAAATGTTTTTAAAATCACATGACTGTTTACTCAGTTTAAAATGCATCTGTGAAGGCATTTCCTTCCCTACCTGCCCTTTTTGCAGACAGACAGATGCCTGAGGGACCTCTTGGCTCCCTGAAGCCACAGGAGGAACCACCTCATATAAACCCTTTAAGTAGTGTAAGAAGCTCCTCTTTAAGAGCAGTTCAGGGCCACTGCAGAAACCTGCTCCTCTGAAGGCTGGCAACACTCATCTGACTTCCAGCCTGAAGGAAAACGCAGATTTGTTAAAAATATTGCTGCCTGGCTCTAGTTTGCTCTTCTTTTCCTTATGTCCTATTTGCTCTCGGCAAGCAGATGACTGTTGGTCATACTTAACAGCTTGGAGTAAATCGGGAAATTATGTAAAGCTGGGAATTTCACAGCTCCGTTGCTGATGGCGAGCCCTTTCGGTAGAGCGTGGGTGTTCATTCCCGGTGGGATCTGCCGCCGCATCCCCCTCTCCTGAGCCTGCGAAAGCCAGGGACCGCCGGGCTGGCACTGCGCCACCCGCATCCCAGGAGGTCCAGCTCCAGCGCCAGGATGCAGCCATGGCTGGGACAGAGCCCAAACCTGCAGAGCCGCGGGCAAACCCACGGTGCAGGTCCTATCCTTACAGCCACATTCATGCTCTTAGGGGTTATTCCCAACCCGATATCTCATTTCTTTGCCAAACTGGGGGGTTTTTTTTGAGAATGTTTGTTCTCCAAGTCAACCAAACCCCATGGAAATCAATGCTTTTCTGCTTCAACGGGTTTAGGACTCAGGTGCTCTTTGTGCTCCAAACAATTAAAAATATTCTAAGCCAAAAAAACCAAACCCCAAACCAAACTAATGTCAGAGATCAGAGACTGTCTGCTAGTTATCTCCTAATCATGGCACAAATAATGGCCAGAAGCTCCTAGCTGTGGCACGGGAAAACACAAAGCATTCAGAGATACCATCTGAAGATCCTAAAGCAGATCTCGAAATTAAGAAAGCCCTCTTATCGCTGCTGAAGAAGTTTCTTTGCCCTAGTTTCCTGTAGCAGAGTCTCAGGCAAAAATAATAATAATAAAGAAATTATTTGAGTGGTACAGCAGCAAGGACTGCTCAGATTGGGCGCCTCTGGAGCTGGACCCAGAACAAAGTAATTCCTCGGCAATTATACGCTTACAATCTATGCATCTGCCCTTCACGCACCTTGCACGTGCCACCTGGTCCAATGGTGATTTATGGTCTGGGGTCTTCTTATTCCTCATTGGATTCCTTCTCCAGCTCCAGGCGGGTGGCTAATTGCTCTTATCTTGCTGCATTGCAGCCTCCGCTGAGGATAGCAGCATCCTTATCTCCTGGTTTGTACCAGTCCCAGGGCCTTCCTTTGCGTAACTAAGTAGAAGTTCAGAACAAGTTCAACTTATCTTGATGAAAGTTGCCAGCTTGTGGCCTAAGGCTTCAGCCACTTCAGCTACTTATGCTAAGTGAGTTCTACATAAGTAGTATGTCAATGCGGCCTAACACTAAGTGATTAACTCTAGGAGATTAATTTTATTTAAACTGGGCCACTAATATTCCATATTACTCTACAGTCCTCCCTTTGTTTTCATGACAGCATTCCTGCTAATATGTCAAGAACTCTTGAAGTCCTTCAAGCTGTTTGACTCTCACCCACAGCCTCATTCATACACGTTATTACTACAAGCAACAGGCATAACCGACCCAATGCTAACAAGGTCACTACCGGGTGGAACATGTGATTATATATTCCTGTCGCTGTTGGTGACCACCCAAAAAGAGTTTCCCACCATCGGTGTTCCCCATTCTTCACTCTTTCCAAGACATGAAGTATTTCTTCTGCACCCTGATGGACAGTGATGAGAGGGTTTTGTCCTGTGTTTCAGACACACTTCAGCAGTTGACATAGGTCATCCTGCTGTAGCAGTTTTTTTACCAGTATAAGATTCATTCCGATGGGGGTAGGTAATAAATCTTTAGTTATTCCTTCACATCACTCCCAAAGGAGTCTCTATTTGCCCAGATCCTCCCTCTGTGTTCTAGTGTTTTGTTGGACTCTTTGCTTCAGGTAACTCAGGGCAATGAGGTCTCCAGGCTAACTCTGCTAAATGTCTTCTCCCCACTTCCCAGCATAGCCATTCTTCTTAGTTTTGTGTTGGGGGTAACAAAAGCCGATGCAGGACCTCGCTCTGCCATGCCACTTCTGCTGCAGGGCACCGAGTGACTCCCGTCCCACCCCGAGCTGGGCATTCACTTCGTTGGGTGCAAAGTGGCCCTCAGAAAATCTACCTTCAAGACATTTCATCCTGCCGTGGAGGAAGGTGGTGAAGGTGGCCCCGCGGCCATTGCCCTACGGTTGCTCCTTCGCTAGGGGAGCATGGAAGAGGGTGTTGAGGGATGAGAGGCATGAAGGACTTGGGCTGGTCTCCACAGGCTTAAGGTCTCATAATGCAGGGTTCATTTCACTTAACTGTCTAAAATTTGGGCAGTGGGTCTTAGCAAGTCATCACCTGCACCATAGGCGAGATGAGCATCTCCAGGGTGGGGAGCCAAGACCTTTGCAAGAAGTCACCCTCGGTGGGTACTGCTCTCTCCATTGGCGCGGAGAGGCAAACCTAAAGCTGGAGGGGACAAACCCTACCCTCAGTGGCGGCAGCTTCCCCTAGGGCATGGCAGAAGATGCNATGGCTGGGACAGAGCCCAAACCTGCAGAGCCGCGGGCAAACCCACGGTGCAGGTCCTATCCTTACAGCCACATTCATGCTCTTAGGGGTTATTCCCAACCCGATATCTCATTTCTTTGCCAAACTGGGGGGTTTTTTTTGAGAATGTTTGTTCTCCAAGTCAACCAAACCCCATGGAAATCAATGCTTTTCTGCTTCAACGGGTTTAGGACTCAGGTGCTCTTTGTGCTCCAAACAATTAAAAATATTCTAAGCCAAAAAAACCAAACCCCAAACCAAACTAATGTCAGAGATCAGAGACTGTCTGCTAGTTATCTCCTAATCATGGCACAAATAATGGCCAGAAGCTCCTAGCTGTGGCACGGGAAAACACAAAGCATTCAGAGATACCATCTGAAGATCCTAAAGCAGATCTCGAAATTAAGAAAGCCCTCTTATCGCTGCTGAAGAAGTTTCTTTGCCCTAGTTTCCTGTAGCAGAGTCTCAGGCAAAAATAATAATAATAAAGAAATTATTTGAGTGGTACAGCAGCAAGGACTGCTCAGATTGGGCGCCTCTGGAGCTGGACCCAGAACAAAGTAATTCCTCGGCAATTATACGCTTACAATCTATGCATCTGCCCTTCACGCACCTTGCACGTGCCACCTGGTCCAATGGTGATTTATGGTCTGGGGTCTTCTTATTCCTCATTGGATTCCTTCTCCAGCTCCAGGCGGGTGGCTAATTGCTCTTATCTTGCTGCATTGCAGCCTCCGCTGAGGATAGCAGCATCCTTATCTCCTGGTTTGTACCAGTCCCAGGGCCTTCCTTTGCGTAACTAAGTAGAAGTTCAGAACAAGTTCAACTTATCTTGATGAAAGTTGCCAGCTTGTGGCCTAAGGCTTCAGCCACTTCAGCTACTTATGCTAAGTGAGTTCTACATAAGTAGTATGTCAATGCGGCCTAACACTAAGTGATTAACTCTAGGAGATTAATTTTATTTAAACTGGGCCACTAATATTCCATATTACTCTACAGTCCTCCCTTTGTTTTCATGACAGCATTCCTGCTAATATGTCAAGAACTCTTGAAGTCCTTCAAGCTGTTTGACTCTCACCCACAGCCTCATTCATACACGTTATTACTACAAGCAACAGGCATAACCGACCCAATGCTAACAAGGTCACTACCGGGTGGAACATGTGATTATATATTCCTGTCGCTGTTGGTGACCACCCAAAAAGAGTTTCCCACCATCGGTGTTCCCCATTCTTCACTCTTTCCAAGACATGAAGTATTTCTTCTGCACCCTGATGGACAGTGATGAGAGGGTTTTGTCCTGTGTTTCAGACACACTTCAGCAGTTGACATAGGTCATCCTGCTGTAGCAGTTTTTTTACCAGTATAAGATTCATTCCGATGGGGGTAGGTAATAAATCTTTAGTTATTCCTTCACATCACTCCCAAAGGAGTCTCTATTTGCCCAGATCCTCCCTCTGTGTTCTAGTGTTTTGTTGGACTCTTTGCTTCAGGTAACTCAGGGCAATGAGGTCTCCAGGCTAACTCTGCTAAATGTCTTCTCCCCACTTCCCAGCATAGCCATTCTTCTTAGTTTTGTGTTGGGGGTAACAAAAGCCGATGCAGGACCTCGCTCTGCCATGCCACTTCTGCTGCAGGGCACCGAGTGACTCCCGTCCCACCCCGAGCTGGGCATTCACTTCGTTGGGTGCAAAGTGGCCCTCAGAAAATCTACCTTCAAGACATTTCATCCTGCCGTGGAGGAAGGTGGTGAAGGTGGCCCCGCGGCCATTGCCCTACGGTTGCTCCTTCGCTAGGGGAGCATGGAAGAGGGTGTTGAGGGATGAGAGGCATGAAGGACTTGGGCTGGTCTCCACAGGCTTAAGGTCTCATAATGCAGGGTTCATTTCACTTAACTGTCTAAAATTTGGGCAGTGGGTCTTAGCAAGTCATCACCTGCACCATAGGCGAGATGAGCATCTCCAGGGTGGGGAGCCAAGACCTTTGCAAGAAGTCACCCTCGGTGGGTACTGCTCTCTCCATTGGCGCGGAGAGGCAAACCTAAAGCTGGAGGGGACAAACCCTACCCTCAGTGGCGGCAGCTTCCCCTAGGGCATGGCAGAAGATGCTGAGTGGAGGGTCCCCATGTGCCGAGCTGGTGCTGGGGCAGCCTCGGCAGGGTGGCGTGGGGCTCCCTGAGCACAGCACACCTCGTCCGCAGCATGCTGCCTTAATTTAGCAGGCAGAGCAGATGGCAGTGGGAAGATAAGGAGGCAAGGCAGAAGCGAAGAGAAAGCTTTTGAAATAAAGCCCCGTGCTCTGCCGAGGGGGTTTGGTGTATTTTGACAGTGGTAGGCAGGATCAGCTTTGAGGCAGCTCAAGGCTTCGCTGGTGGGGGACATACAGCCACGGAGAGCAAAGATGGGGAAAATCCTGCCCTGGTTCCCAAATACCTCTTGGCAGGGACAGCTGGCGTTGGCTCAGCACAGCCTCGGTGAGGCACAAACAGAACTGAAATAATCCTCAGCAAAGGGAGGCAGAGCCCTGGCAGAGGCTTTCAGCCCTGGCAAGAAGATGCCTGGGCTCCACCACCTCCTGCCCACGGGGCTGGGGGGAGCTGAGACCGTTTGCTTCCCCAATGCCACTGTGGGTTTCTGCATGGCTGAGCCTGAGCATCTCTGAGGGTCAGGATCTTCCCTGCCTGAAACGCAGGGGATGCTCTTCAGAGCACCCTGGTTCTTTGCCCTCCTCTCTGAGCCCCTGCAGAGCTGGGGACCAGGACAGCAGTGCGCAGGGACCAGTCTAGCAGCAGCAGTCCTGAGCTGGGATGCCAGGGCACACTGAGAAGATGCTTTATCCCCCTTATGGATGGCAGCACGTATCCTGTGCCCAGCGCCAGGATGGCAGCACAGCCCCCTTGTCCCCCAGAAGACCATACCCCACCAGCCCAGCTACGAGGATGCTTGGGGAGATGGTGCCACAGGCTTTGCCAGGCAGACACCATCCACGTGGGACGTGCCAAGAGCTGTGGAGCCCAAGCCTCCCTGCTGTCCCTGTCACCCAGTTTCACGTTCACCGTGACCAGCAGGCACCGTGGGGCAGGGCAGGGGAGCCCGCAATAACCCCAGCCCCGTCCTCCTGGATCTCTGCCTTCCCCTCCAACACAGAAAATATAACACCAGCAGCTGCGCCTTTAAAATTGTTTCTCTTCCAAATGCCCTGGAAAGTTGTTTAAGTTGCAAAGTATTACCTGGGGCTTTCGCATCAGGTTCTTAATTAGCTGAAATGATTTGCTTTGTTGGGGAATCTTTTCCAGGAGCTCCTAAACAGCGTTTAACATCAGCCCTAGGAACAGCCTCAGCAGGGAAAAGCATTTCTTCTGGGCGGCGAGTCGAGCACTGGGCTACATCTCTGCCCACCCCCCCAGCAAATTTCTTTCCGCCACACAAAGGAGTTAGGCAATTTTTAATAACAAGTTCCACATTCCCTTGTGCTGGTGCAGGCAGCTCCCCAGGCTGGGCTTTGCAAGCTGCTGTTTCCCTGGGAGCCCGCAGTGCTCCCATTTAGCCCTCGGCTCCCCGGCGTCGCTGCAATGGGAATTTCAGGTCCCTGCTGCAGACGGGCGCTCGCAGGGGAAGAAAGAGCAGGCAGCTTCGGAGCACGCCAGGGATACAAAACAACCGCCGCTTCCTTGGCAAACAGCCTTTTACCCACCCAAAAGGACGACTTCTTGCCAGGGAGAGAAGGTGATAGCAATTCCCTTTAATGGGTTGCTTGCTTATAATTGCTCATTTTGCATCCTTGCTGGAAGATCTCACTTCTCTAGGTGCCATTTCAAGCAGCACATTTAGAAACTCTTGGCAAAGTACAAAATAATAAATAATTCTGGATGTCCTTTTCCGAGAGGGCAGGCACATCAGCTCCCGCTCACAGGAATGAAGCAGTCTCCTGCAGGTACAGCAAAGCTGCGGCTGCGCTCCCTCTTTAAACTCACATTTTGTGTCCCATTTCTCATCCAGAGGGGCACAGGACAGGGAAGGGCGGTGGCATTCCCTCCACGCCCATGCTGGGGTTGGAGACGTTTCCCAGCTACAGACAGAATTAGGGAGAAAAGGATAATGGGGTAAACCCAAGGAATTCCAGAAAAATTATTCTAGCAGATTACCAAACAACTCCACAGATACTTTGGATGCAACAACACCTGGAATCTGATGTTCCACCAACAAACAGTCCATGATGCACCAAATCCCAAAGGAGGGCGATACCCAAACGTAAGTTAGCACAGGATACAGCCAGCAAGCCTAAGAGGAGGCAAATGGGATGCCAAAAGCTGTCCCGTGGGTGGCTATTTTCTGCTCTTTGGTGCTTGCGTTTGCGTGATGGGAACATTTTTTAGGGAGAAATACATTTTGTATGAGAGCAATCGATATCCTTAGAAAGCCGGCAAGCCTCCTGAGGCACAGGAGCCCTCCTCAGGCCCGTCCCTGGCACCCTCCTCTGCATTGTGAGCTTCTTGAGGGACGTTGCCTAAAAATTCCCCATCTCCTCAGGGAATGATCACGCATTTGATGGAACAGTATTGCCTTGTTTATCGCCAGGTTAAGGGCAGCACAGCAGCAGGGCGAGCAGGTGGGAAGGAAAAGCTCAGGCTCAGCCATGCGTATGCAGGGACGGACAGTGGGGCTGGGGAGAACCCAACATGCCGTGTGTGAAACCCCCTCGCCCAAACACCCCAGCAGAGTTGTCACCAGCATTTTGGGGGTCAGACCTCGCGGTGCCAGAAATAACGAGGAGCAAAGGCAGAGGCAAGAGGAGAGAGGGACTCTTTATCAGGGAGTGGAGTGATAGGATGAGCGGTAATGGTTTTAAACTGAAAGAAGGGAGATTTAGATTGGATATTAGAAAGAAATTCTTCCCTGTGAGGGTGGCCAGGCGGTGGAACAGGTTGCCCGGGGAGGTTGTGGATGCTCCATCCCTGGAAGTGTTCAAGACCAGGCTGGATGGGGCTTTGAGCAGCCTGGTCTAGTGGGAGGTGTCCCTGCTGATCACTGGGGGCTTGGAACTAGATGATCTTTAAGGTCCCTTCCAACCTGAACCATTCTATGGGGACAAACAGCCAAACACAGGCGCTGGCTTGAAAGCCACCAAGCACTTCAACAGGCAGCAGCCCAAGCGCTGAACAAGCCTTTCCACCCACTCACGGGAGCAGAAATGGGATAAAAATCAAAGATGGAAAAGAGTGCAATCCTGGAGGATCAAGCACGAACATCTATGTTAATGCCTCGGCTTATAATTACAATCACTTACGTTAATAACTGCATCTCCTAGCTAATCCCTCCTACGCTTCCGATTATTGGAAAGGAGCTGGTTTACAGCCTTACGGGAAAAATGAGACTACGGAAGCATCAGGCTTTATAAGAAATCCTGTATCAGCACCAAGGAAGCTGCAGCATGGCTTTCAGTCTGCCCAACAGAGCAGCTGCTGCTAGGCCCATTTTTTAGCAAAAAAAAAAGAGACGCATAGGAAAACTAAGCTGTTTCAGTTTAAATAGCAGGGGCAGGGATAATGTTCCGCACTGAACTGGTTCACTGAAAGCTGGGAAACGAACAGGGAGTGGAAAATGCAGGGACGTGTCTTTCCCTCTTCTGCTTTGTGAATAAAATGGAAGCAGGGGAAGCCAGGGACCACAAGATCGAGGAGCCCGGACATCATGACGGCAGGCGTGCAAAGGCTTTTAAGCAGATGGACACTCCAGGGGGATCAAAACACCGGAAAAGGTTTGGTACCCAGCCCCTCCACACACGGGGATGCGGGTCCCCGGAAGCCATCCCAAGAATTTCCTGTGGGAGAGCAGAAAATAAGTACAAAAAAATAATAAAAATAAAACAGTTTCTAGCATCTGGAGTTTTGCTAGCCAGCCCCTGCCCTAGGGCGCCACATGGGCACTCGCCTTCTGCAAGGATCTCACACATTCAGAAATCAAACTGTCCCTGTGAAACATTTCCCTCTCAAGTTAAGCAGCAAATGTCAACCAAAAAGGCATTTAATCATGTGTTTCCAGTCAGTTCCTGACCCCCATGTCTGAAAAATCATTCAAAAGGTGGCTGCAAGGTGGCCATGGGCCACATTAATAGGTCACACTAATCAGCCTGGATAATATAAGAATGGAACGTCACTCAAAGTCTCCATTCGGAGACCTGCACTGGCTCAGAGCCTTGGTGTCCTTCAAAGAAAGAACCTGATTTCATTTTCTATTTCGCTTTTGCATTTATTTTTAGTGCAGGCTGGTACCATCCACCTTCCCCATCTCACCAGCCCAGCAACCAGCCCAGGAGGAAGAGGAGCAGGAGGAAACAGCCAGCCATTTGGTGCACCTCCCTGTTCCATTCAGCTTTTGGCCTTTTAACATGATGTGAGGTTTTATTTTTTTAAATAAGAGGCTGAAGTGCCCCAGCTCACGCTGCTTGCTCCTTGCTGCTGCCCGCATCGCCCAGCGAGAGGACCACTGTTTGCAGGGCACACTGCACCAGAGCTCTGCTGAGACCCGGGCTCTGCGGCAGAACCCCAAGTCCCTTGACAATACTAATTACACAAGGCTTCCCTTTCAACCAGGAGAAAGGTCCTGTTTCACGGGAGACCAGAGTTTCCACTGCAATGCAGGGAGACTCAAGGAGAGGAATGATGGTGAGAGCTCAGCTCTCCATCCCACACCTCCTGGCAGTACCACCACCCTGATGGGATCAGGCTGCCTCTCTTCAGCAAAGCCCCATGGCCACTTAACTGTGTCCTGGTTTCATCTGGGACAGAGTTAATTTTCTTTCTAGTGGTTGCTGTGTTTCAGATTTGGTATGACAGGAATGGCAGTAATGCATATTGTTTTAGTTGTTGCCAGCTGATGTTTATATTTTTCAAGGACTTTTTTCAGCTTTGCACAGAAGCTGATAAGGAGCATAGACAGAAGGATGGAATGGCCAACGGAATATTCAGTAGCACAGACATCATGCTCGGTATATAAACGGGGGCTGGCCAGCAGGCTGGAATCTGCAATCACTGCTCAGGAAGGCACCAATTCATCGAGTGGTGAGAGTGACTTGTGTCATTATTATTATTGTTATTTTCCTTTTCTGTTATTGTTCTATTAAACTGTCTTTATCTCAACTCAGGAATTTTTTTCCCTTTCCCCTCCTTTTCTCCCTCTTCTCCCTGCCCTTCTTGGGGGAAAGGGAAGAACTCCGCAAGCGGCTGCTACGGTCGTGACTGACGGCTGGGGTTAAACCATGACAAACGGAGGAAGAAAATGAACACCCAGCCAGCTGATTCCCGAGTGTTCCCTTGTAACCACAGTAATAATGCCATTTCTTTGCATAGATTTCCTTCCCTTGCAGCATTTTCTCCAACACTCAATGTACTTCTCAGGAAATGGGATTTTATAGTCCTCACCTCACATGGCTCGCCCCAACACACATGTAGGCAGGGAAATAGGGCATCCCGGCACACGGCAAGGACTGAATGCTGAACTACGTGGTACGTGAGACATCATTAAACCAGGGTGAAACACTGTAGTGGTTGAGTTGTAGGTACCATAAAACTCTCTTTCAGGTCTTGTTGGCCCTTGGAGAAGGACACAACCTTCTCTGACATGCACACGGCTGATGAAGGTTTGGGCTTGCTTCAGCAGCATGGTCTCAATGTGCCTCCAGCCCCAGGAGGGCTTGCCCTGCCCTTGGGCTTTGCCAACAATGGTTTCGATGTGAGGAGGAGGGAATCAACACAAGAGCCTGGCCTGAGCTAGCTATGCCCATCCCCAACATGTGCACATCCAGCTGGTAATCCCATCCTCAGCCTCCCTGTTGGCTTCTTCCTGAGCATGCCCACACACGTCACCATCAGCAGCACCTCTGCTCACTCTAACTTTGTTCCATGAACCTTTACAGATGTGAAAGTTTGTGAGCTACCACTGCAAAACACCACTAGGAGAAACGATGGTGTTTTGGAAGGTGGATCAACATCAACAGTCAGTCCGAGATGCTCCCATCACAGCTGGAAAACCGAGCATCTCCACTGCAGCCTGGCCCTAAAGCTGCCTCCCCGTCAACCCACTCAGCAATCCAGTGTTACAAAGCCAATTAAATGCTCGATTAAGTGTCCCAACATGTTCCCAAATAAAGTACTAACATGGCATGTTATTAAAAAAAAGAAGGAAAGAGGGAAAGAAGGAAAGAAGGAAAGAAGGAAAGAAAGAAGGAAGGAAGGAAAGAAGGAAAGAAAGAAGGAAGGAAGGAAGGAAGGAAGGAAGGAAGGAAAGGAAGGAAGGAAGGAAGGAAGGAAGGAAGGAAGGAAAGGAAGGAAGGCAGGAAGGAAGGAAGGAAGGAAGGAAGGAAGGAAGGAGAAAGCTCCAGGTTGTATAATGGCCTGTGAGCATCAGGATAATCTATGCCTCCTCCCAGGGTATGGGAACAGGAGCTGAACAGCCAAATCCCCTCACCATCTCCAGCAAAAAGAGCTGTTTCTCTCTCTGCCACCGCACTTTCAGACTGAGACTCTGATTTACATGGTCCCACAAGCCTCCTGTCTGCTGCTGGTACCTGCCCGGGGACCGTGCACCTCCACCATCAGTCCGCACGGTGCTGCTCAGGGCACCCTGCTCCAAAGGTCCCCTTCAACCCGACCCCCTTCACAGGCTCCTTGTCTTCTTAACAGCAGTGTCAGACACAGGCAGATGTTCTCCATCTCCACCAGCAGCCCCTGCTGTGGGCAGGGGAGAGGTCTCATGACACAGGAGACCATGCGCCCCGCCGAACAGCCTGGATTCACGGGTCAGTGCTAACGAGTCCTACTGGCCCCCAACGAGTCATCCCACCAAGCTGAGCATCCCTGACGTGATCCAAGCAACACTGCCCCTAAAGCAGAAGTAGTCTGTAATCCTGCATAACATGTTTGGAGGCCACTGAGCACCCACAGCCCAGCCCCCTCTGATCCCACCACCACTTCTCCCAGGGCAGAGATGGGCAGACCCAACCTACTGACGCTGGGTACCTGCTGGTACCCAGCTGACTGGGGGCTGCTCCTGATCTTCTTTAGCCACTCATCGTTCAATATAAGATGTCACAGGAGCAAGAATGAGGGTCCAGGCTGTCCCCATCCCACTGACAGCCCCCACGCCTCCCCTGTAATATCACAGTTCTCCTTCCCTGCTTTTCTCCAGGATCTCCTGCTCTTCACTGCATCTGGCGCACCTTTAGGAGGATGTCACGGGAACCTCTGGCTTTGCCCCCATGGCAGCTGTGTGCCTGAACAAGGTGTCCACTGAGGTCTGCATCAGCTCCCTGCGACGGGTGCTCATCTGACGAGTTACAAGGACATCTCTTGGGTTGGTCCTGCAGTGGACGTCAGTGACACTGCCCAAGTCAGCAGAGAGGCACAGGGCTCCTGGAGGCATGGGGCTTCAAGGCTGCCCCACCAGCACAGCTGCCAGGTCTGACTTGAAGAGCAGAGGCAGAAAATCCTGTGCTAGAACCAGGTACCCCTGAATTTTGTGAATGAACTGTGTTTTTTTGCTCTCTCCAGCGCTTATTTATAAAAACCTTTCTCATAGCCATAAAGCACCACAGCAGCTTTGGCTTGTCCTGCTTCCTCTCTGTGCTTCTACACTTTGCCTGTTTTTGCTGCCCTCAACCTTTCATGTGTAAAACAGTAACTCTTTACAAAGCTTCTCAAGGTCAAGAAAGTCCCTAAGAAGGCACGTTAGGGCAGTTATTGATCTTCTCTCAGTCTTTCCCAGAGCAGCATTGAACGGTGAAACCTCAGTCGGAAGACGGAAAGTTACTCAGGCCCTTCCCAGCTTGCTGAATTTTAATATTCATGGCACCCAACTCGTGAGAATATCAAATCCTCTCGCAGTGATAGCCCCGTACACCTGTCTCCACATCCCTGCTGCAAGGTCGCAGTCCCCTCCGTCTACTCGAGGATGGCTTGAGCAGGTTTCTGAAGGATGAGTCTCTGTCACAAAAGTTTCATGGACAGAATACCATCACCCCTCAGAAGCAGGTTTGCAACACCTACCAAAATAAGTGCTGGGAAAAGCAATCAAAGCTTAGCAGGTGACCAGAGGTGGCATGAAGACCTATCCATGTTATATGGGCAAAAAGCGTTTCCCTAAACTATTCCTTGGCACTTTCTAGGAAATACCACAATCAATACCGCATAGATGAAGTTTCACCATCAATTAAAGCAGAACTAAATCCATGCTGCTGCCTAACAGGGCAATACCAGTCGCCCTCCGCATTCCCAGCCTGAACAGTGGCAGGAACTGGCAGAACCTCCCTCCCCTCGGCGGCAGTGGCTGGCCCGGCTCAGCAGAGCCAGGGCAGCCCCCCTGCCACCCCCAGGATCTGCAGGCACCCACACACCTCGCTGCCTTCTGTGGGAGCAACAGGGGGTGGTTTGCCACTAATGGCAACAAGTGACGCTGCCCCAATTCACGGCAAGACACTGTGTCTTGCAGGATTGCCTGCAGCACCCCCTTGGAGAACATTGGCCCATGGGTCTTCTTCACCCCGGCTGGTTGTTGGGAGCAGGCTGTTGTGCCCAGGCAGTGGCTGGCATGCGGGGGCTGTGAGACCGAGGCAGGGGGTTGGGCAGCCACCCACCCTGCAGCGAGGTGGTGGCTCCAAGAGCTGGCACGGCAGCTGCCTGCATTCTTACAGGCTGTTGAGAAGAACATCTGAGGTGGACACTCAGGTATCACGTCTGCCCTGGTACCCACCAGACCTCCAGCACCAGACGTTGACCCACGGCAGCAATACTGACATCCCAAAAGCCAAAGGGCTCCCTGTTTTAAGCCCGCATCTTTGCACTTGGACTTTGCTCTTGGCATACCCACTGACCTTCTGGGCAAGACAGCTCAGGATACCTTGGCACTGCTGGCCCAGCAGCTTGCTACCCCAGAAGCACAGCAATACAACAGGCAGCTGCTCCAAGTCCTAGGGCACAGCAAATATGCTCTGGAAAACCAGCCTGGCATCGGGGAAGCATCATTCACTTCAGATACATCTTCATCTAGAAGTGAGGAAGGCAGAAATCCCTTACCTCGCTCAACCGCTGTCACCCCTCTGAATATATAGTTTGGTTTTATGAACCATTGGAAACAATCCGCAGGCGCGGGCAGCGGCTTCCTCCAAAGCATTAATCATCAGGTTCACATGTGGCTGACACTTGTCCGTTAATAATATAATTGCATCTAAAGGAGGAAAGGAATCTGGAGCTCTGGGGGTGGTTTTTTCTGATTAAAGAAAGGAACAGCGGTTCTTAAGATAATTTTCTAAGTGGCCAGAAGCTCAGAGCAGGCTCAGCAAGGCAAAGCCCAGCATTTGGAGCACTTTTAGAACCTCCAAAGACACGACCAGCAGAAGACAGGATTCTGCAGCAGACACGAAGGTAACATCTAATGGGGTTCTGCAGAAAAACCAGCAGTGGGGTCCAGAGGGGCTGGAACAGCCACAGAAACATGGATTGCGTGGGTGGGACACCCATGGAGGCTGTGCATCACCCATCTGACGGGACTCCACTCTTAACTCAGAATAGTTTGCCAGGTTACACATCGCCAGCGACCCCACTTCAGCCCCCCGTGCTTGCAGGAGGAGCCGGCGGGGAGCCCGGCATCACCCAGCCCAGCAGCAGGAGCCGGCTTAATTACAGTGGGTTAAGCAGCACAGAAAACTCCTGAGTCACAGCGAGCTCTTAATTACCAACCCGTAAAGGGATTTGAGGGCTCGCGCCGGTGAAGCCGCCTTCGTCTCGCGCTGTCATATGCAGCTTTCTCGGTTTGACTTAAGTTTATGCGACTGACCTGAATGTTTACACCCCTGGGGCTGGGGTATTTTTTTTTTTAAAATCATGATTTTTACAGAAAAATTCCAGAGAAACCCAGCAATCTCTGCACTCTGTGGCCTGCATCTCTGACTACCTCTTCCTCCTGCAGGAAACTTTGGGGTCTAATCCCCTGCCCGCCCTCCAGCGTGGCACCTCGCTCCTCCTCCTATCCCCAGAGAGGGGACCCGGCTGTCCCAGCATCCGTCCGAGCCCCGGAGACCCTGCCAAGCTGTCATCGCCAGATGCCCGATTTCAAGGAAAACAGCCTCAAAGGGGTGACTGACAACAGCTGCTCCCTGCTACACCGGGGGCCGCGGAGCCTGTCCGGCGGTACCCTTCGGCCCTCCAAGCCCAGTAGGAATAACAGGACCTGGATTCTTATGGAAAAAATGATGCCTGCAAAATTTAAATGCCTGTCTCTACTTGTCACCCACCCGCCTCGTCACCACACGCAGGCAGGCAGCTCTTTGGCAAGGGTTTCGTACGTAGAGCATCACAGGGAGAAAGGACACAGGGCTCTCCAGGGTGCCGGATCCCCAATACGGGGCGCTGCCTGCATTCCAGAGGGCAGGAGGCAGGTTTTTCTTATAGCATTCTTATTTTATCCTGCTTTTCCCCCTGGCAGGAGGCAGTGGGGCTGGCCGGGAGCCGTGCACAGCCCCAGACGCCAGACCGGGACCAGGATTTCTGCACTGGGACATCGCTGAGCTGAAGGCACTCTCTTAACCCGGATAATCCTCTTTGGCTGGGAGCTGCTGGCTAATTGCGTTCCCAGCCAGAGCATGGACCCTCAGGAAGGGGGCAGGGAGCCATGGCACACCAGGGGTACAACATGAGCTTACGGCCACTGGCTCCCACCTGCAGCGAGGGCAGGCGAGGCGGGAGCCTGACATTCCTCCTCGCTCGCTTTTTTCCCCCCTTTCTATGAAATTTATGTGTCAATATCGAAATCATTTCAGCACAAAACCTTTCCTCAGCGCCCCCCCCTTCTCTAACCCATCCTCCAGCTGCCGGCAGCGACACCCTGTTCTGCACAAAGGCTGATCTCGCGGAGTTTTTTCCAGCTAATTGAACTCCCGTTTTCACAGGCGTTCCCACCCTACAGCCAAGCACAGGAGCCGCTGCGGTTCCTTCTGCAAGTAGGGCAGGCTCAGCCCCATCCTCAGCGTCAGCATCTCGCACCCGAGCGAGTGGCACAGCATCGCACACTGGGGAGATGTTCTGCTCAGGGACCAATTTTGCCCAGCGGGAGGTCTTAGAGCGTGATGGAAAAAGAGAGGCCCAGGGCTTTCCGGAAAGTATTCGATACGGTGATTCACAAGGTCTTTGCAAAAAATCCATCTGAACGGGCTTGTTTGTAGCTGGCTGCAGGTATAAGGGGAGCAGGGGAAGGGGAACACGTCCCACAGAGGGCTCAAGCAAATGCTGGTCCTGCATCTTGTTGACTTGTGATATCACATCCAAGATAATGCATGTGATATGCATATAATTTATTATATATGCATATAATAAGGAACCTAATATATGCATATAATAAGGAACCTAACAGCATTGACTGGCGAGAGCAGATAGCGAGACAGAGCACATCCGTGACAACACAAGAGTTATAGAAAGGATGCTTTTTTGTAATGCATGGGGAAAGCAAGAAAACAAACACAATTTTAGGATCTGGATGTGGCGTGGTGAGTACCACAAATCAGTAAGAGGACCCTCCTGAGGGTAAGGCACCCGCTGGAGGTCATGGCCGGGTGCCCAGGGAGCAGCAGCATTCTGCAACGAAACTTGTCACTGCTCCCATTTCAGGCAGGTTAATTAGGCAAAGGGGCATCCTGCCACGCTTATTTAGTAACACAACACGCATAGTTCATTCGTTCCTTAATGCAAAACCCCTGGAGTCAATTGGGGTCAGTCAGGGTTAGCAGGAGAGCACTGTGCAGCACAGGGCAATCACGCTCCACGCCAGCTCTCACCAGATCGCTTGCTCCTTTGGACTCCGCTGTGTCCTGGTTTCAGTTGGGATAGAGTTACATGGGCTTTTTTCCCTAGCCGGTGCTGTGTTTCAGATGTGGTATGAAAGGAATGGCAGTAATGCATATTGTTTTAGTTGTTGCCAGCTGATGTTTATATTTTTCAAGGAATTTTTTCAGCTTCCCGCAGGAGCTGATACGGAGCATAGACAGAACGATGGAACGGCCAATGGAATATTCCGTACCATAGGCATCATGCTTGGTATATCATTGGGGTCAGCCGGGGGTGGAAAGTACTCAGGATCACTGCTCGGGATGGCGCCAATTCACCAATTTACCAGGTAGCAAGAGTGACTTGTGTCTTGTATATTCTTTCACCATTATTATTATTATTGTTATTTTTCCCTTTTCTGTTATTTGTTCTGTTAAACTATCTTTATCTCAATCCAGGTGGTTTTTTTTCCTTTTCCTTTCGCCTCCTTTTCTCCCTGCCCTTCTGGGGAAGGGACAGAACTGCACGAGTGGCTGTGTGGTCCTGGCTGCCAGCTGGGGTTAAACCACGACAAGGCGTGATTTCTTAAATCCCCAGTGAAATGGCCCAGCACTTGGTCTTCCTGCAATGGAAACCTCTTTCCTGCCTGCATGTCATCAGGCTGAGGCTGTAAGGAATTTGGGAGAGCCCCAAAGCACCAGATCTGACTTGATGGGGACAGCTGATGGTGCTGTTCCCAGGAGCTGGCTACTGGAGGAGGTGTGATGAGGTGGGAGGAAGCTCCACGCACCTGTACTTCTGTTAATTCGCATAAACAATTATTTAAAGCTGGGTACCGTGCATCATGGCAAGCAAGCAAGAGAAGTGGAGGTCAGGCACACCTTTGGGCTCCCTTTTTCTGCTGGTCATCCACAGCCACCAGAGCCATGGGTCACCACAGCCCACATGCTTCTCCTGGGACACACTGCCAAAATGCCATGCTTGTACCTGAACTCTTCCAAGTGTCTTAGGGCTCCCAGTTCTCACCATCATGTTCTGACCATGCCCAGAAGCTGCCTGAGACGCAGGGCCAAAGGAAAGCCAGCCGTGCTGGTGGATCTCGTGGGACCTCTGGGCTCGGAGGTGCTACCCGGCTGCTCACAGGCCGGATGCTCTTGGAGCCACCTTCACCTGGACCAGACTGCACAAGCCCTCAGCCCACGGCAGCGCAAAGACAATGAGGGAAGCTCAAATCACCCTTTTCCTTTAGTGGCTTGACACCTACGCAACAGCTAGTGACTCCACAGAAAAAGAAAAAGCACTTTTAGTATTTTCTTCTCTTTTTGCTAGGTTTGAGTGAGCTCAGCTGAAAAAAACGCTGGGGAGGAGGCAGCTCCTTGGATACCTCCCCAGGTGTCTGCAGAGGGTGGGAGCGGACAACAGGGACCCGGAGCCTCCGACTCCATCTTTAGATCAGAAGTGGGATGGGGATGAAAATACCCTGGGTAAATAATAACGCATCTTTCCAGGGGAATCAGAAATTTTAGGGGGCCAGAGATAGGGGCGAAAGTCTTCCCCGCTTTCTGCATTTCACTCTCAATTTTCTTCTCCCCATTTCCTAACAGCGATCGTCAGACAGCAACACCTCCCACCTCCCACACCCCTCTGATGCTGTGAGCGGCCCAGGGGTTTGACCAGTTGTCCCTCCTGGTGTTGACCGTGTGTCCAGCTAGTTGGGACCTGTCACGTCCCACTGGTCGCGCATCCGCACGGCAGAAACACACACAGATGTCCAGCAGGAGGTCTGCTTCCGGCGGCGTGCAACAGCCTAACACGGTCTCACCTCCACCAGCAGGCTAGGACATCTCATGGGGTCTCTCTAAGCATGCAGCTCCTCCACACCTCCCCGTCCCCTTCCCAAAGACCCGCTCCGACCACATGCTCCCTCCAAGATACACCTTAGCCATTTTGCGGGGACTATTCCTCAACAGCCGCGATGAATTTGGGAGTCAGCACACGCTAAAGCACTAAACCGAGTGGGTGTTAGGATGCTCTTCACCCTCAGCATTATGCATGATGCCACCAAGGAGCCCGGGTCCCCAGTGAAGGAGCGCTGCCAGCGCGCCCTCTGGTTCCCACCTCACTCCTGGGGTCATCCAGCCCCTCAACAAGTACGAGTCTCAGTTTGGGTGATGCTTCCCACCAAGCCGCGACAGCCCACCCCAACACAGGGAGAGGAGTCTTCCTCAGTGCAAGTTCATTAGTGCCTCCCTGGCAGCAGAGACGACCTGGTTAGTGAAGATACTTGCCCTGTATGAGGATGCAAACATTATTCAGGACTTTTTCCCTCTCAAGGGAGGGAGTTTTGCTATGAAACTATAATGATGTGCAGCCCACCTCCAACACTGTGATGATACAACTTTATTTGCAGAAAATGCGTTCTTCTAGTGTTGTTTTGCTGCAAAACTCTGTCCTTCCCCCCAAAACCAGGCCACCATGGCCACCGTGGCCTCTCCCTCCCTGTGACTTGTGCCGTTTGAAGCTGGGGGTGAAGACTTTGCCCAGGGTCCAGCAGCACATACAGACGGTGCTGCCCATCTCACCCGCAGCTCACGCTCCTCTGCACGTACCAGACCCGGGCTCAAATCTCCTCATTAGTTTTCATGCAACTTCCAAGGGCAACTTACAGTCAAGGTCCTCATTCATAAAGCAATTAACAGATCAAGCTGCACTACTTCAAAGGGTGAGTTCTGGTATTTGTGGAATCTTGGGGCTCGGGACAAGCTCACACGAGCTGCGAGGAAAACAGGATCAGCCCACAGAGCAATTTTCTCAGAAGATTAAGCAAACCTAAAGCCCGACTGCATTAACATATCTTGCAATGTTTTCCTTTTCTCACAAAGTTTTTTGTTAAGAACATTCACAGCTCAAGTGTTGCATTTCTTCCTCAACTCTTAAAATATAAATCCCATAGACCAGCCCATCTATTCTGAGGTGGATAATGATTCTGTGTAAAGAGAAACAAAGTCCAAGACACCACATAGCCCAGGTGGGACCTGACTGTGGGTCCTCACTCAACGTGAAGGCATGTGGATATCGCAGTGATGAGCAGCAGCAAGAAACTTTATGGCAGACACACACACAAGGGCGAGTTTGCCAGGGGTGTCTGAGGGTGTTTAGTCAAAAGCTGAGAGAGCCAACACAGACTCCAGCCTTCAAAGTCTGAAATTTAATCCCAGGTGTCAGCAAGTGACCCTGGAGACAAGCACCAGGGAGAGGTGACCTCCCTTCAGCCACTTTTCCATGGTACCTGCAGAAAGCACCACGTTATCAGGTACAACCCAACCCCAAACTAATTCTCTAATTAATTAATCGACAGGTGGGTGCCAAGGGGAGCACGTTAAAGCCATTTCACCAACTTGTGAGCTTTCCAAAGCCTGGAAACACATCGTTGCCCAAGGAACTACACAATGTTTGGACACCTTCTCTTCTCACCCAAGCCCTCAGGGCAGGAAGGAAGCAGCAGCAGGAGCAACGAGCAGAGTGTTTCCATTGCAAATGGCATTATGGCCAAGGAAACGGCCATCTGATGGACACAGAAATATAACTAGGCACTGGTTTACACCTCCATGCTGTGCCAGGAGAGCAGCTCTCCTCTGCTGTGAACGTGACCGTGAACAGCAGCAGCTTCAGGAAGAGAAGAAAATTACTGGGTGTAATTGAAACTGCAAGGAGGAGTTAGGGACATAAAATGTAATTATCTGCCATGGAATGAAGCCAAGATTAACAATCCTACTTCTGGTCATTTAAAGTCCCCATTAACTTTTCCATGTGCTGATGATATCGATTTTGTGTCTTACTGTCTGCAAGATGCAGCATTTCTAGAAGAAAGCCCTGGGTCTCCTCTCATAGGGGTTTCAAATCACCTGTAGAGGAAGGGGTGAGGGTCTAGACTTTAACTGAGGCCTTCTCCAAGGGTCTGGAAGATATGCCTCACTAGCTAGCAAGGGAGGAGGAAGAGGTAGGAGGATGCTCCAGTTGAACCCCAGTTGCACTAACCACTCTCCTCTCCGGGTGCTGGTGGCTAGAGTTGGCTAAGGTGCCTTTTTGGTGCTCGGGAAGATGATCTGGGTGGGCATCACAACAGTTCAGAGACCTCCTAGACTCCCGTTGGTGAGACTGGGTGGACCTCAACCTCAACCTCAACCTCCTTCTCTCCTTGCACTCCACCCCAGCAGGCTGCACGATACTCAGCCAGTTCACATCCAAATGGCACTGTGGACATCTCTACATCCATCCTCTGCTCAGCCTACTCCCCTGCCCTGCACCCAGGCACATCTGGAGAGGGCAGCAAACCCCCACGGGCCATTGCGTGCCCTCAGCTGATTTGAAATCCTTTTGCTGAGGTCCCAGCACTTTCCCCACCCATACCATTCTCCTTGCACCCTCACCATCTGAGGATGCGGAACATCCTTGGCCAGCTTCATCCCCAAGCCTGGTCAAGGTGTCCATCCACAGCACCAGGAGGAGGATGCTTGTTCGTGACTCTGGCACCTACATGACCTGTTTCTATTTCCTCACCCTTGGACACCTTTGGGGAGCAGTGGGGACAATGCTCAAACAATGACCATCCCTTGCTCCACTCCTCACATAAAACCAGCATGAAATCAGTATACGTATATGAAATCCATGTCTTTGTCAAGAGGTGGAGGACCATTGCCTCCAGCCCTGGCGTTTCCCCTGGAAGGAACCTGGCTTCAGCGGCTTCTTAAAGGCTTTTGTAAACCTTTCAAGGAAAACACACGGTCTTTTCTCCATTTTAAGCAAGGAGAGAGCACTGATCCTCAGCTCGGAAGGTGCCCGCCCCTGCCAGCCTCCTTACCTCCACCAGGTGAGGCGTGGGGTTGAAGCCACACATGTTGCAGACCTGCTGCTGGCAGGTCGTGCAGGTGTTGTAGTTGGGGGGCTCGCTGGAGCCCACGTTGATCTCTGCCTTGCAAAGGGGGCACGAGACCCTTGCTTTCGGCACTTCCTTTGGCTTGACGCCCTGCTCCGGCTTGCCCGGCTTCGCGGCCGGCGCGGCACCAGCTCGGCCCTGCGCCCCTGGGGCTTTGGGACCAGCTTCTTTGCTGGCATCGCTGAAGACAATTTTTGGAGGCACTTTGCCAGGAGATGGCTGGCTCGGAGGGGGGGCCTCCGGCTGGACGTTCATGAGGGTGCTTGCCTGGGTCAGTAGGGACGCCCCAAAGCCAAAGAGCTTCCCTGTCAGCCCTTCCTGGGCTTGCTCTTGTGCTCCAGCCCCGGGGGCTGGGGCGGCAGGTTTCGCCCCACCATCTCCCACTGTCTTTCTCTGCTCGGAGGAGGAAGGCTTGGCTTGCTGATGCTGCGGGGAGGACCTGGCCACCTCCTGAGGTTTCGGCTGGCCTTTGCCCTGCGGTTCCCTCTGCGGCACGGCGGGGTGAGGTTTGGATGGCTCGGGCGGCAGGGTGCGGGCAGCCGGTGGGGACTTATCTGCAGCCGGGGACGGTGGGTGCTTGGCTGGGGAGTGGGAGGGGGAAGGCGAGGGAGAGTGCAGCTGCTGCTGGCTCTTGGAGCGAGGAGCGGTGGTCATGTCCATCCCCAGCGCCCGCTGCATCTGGCAGTTCAAGCACAACCATTCCTTCACCTGCGAGAGAAGGAGAGGACACGGGCAATGAGCAGTGGGCAGGCTATGGCTGCATGCAAGGCAGCCCCAGCGCATCCTTGGGGCCCCCTAAACAACCCCTATGTAGCTATAGGAACGAGGCACCAGCTCCCAGAAAAACATTTTGGTACCACGTTCTTCACCAAAGCATCTCGCAGTCAAGGCGAACAGACCCCATCTGCCACAGGTACCCACGACACAACACGCCAGTGCAAAAGCAAGCTTTAATTAGTGTTGGTTTGCTTCCAAGGCTTCTGCTGCAAAGCTCCTGCTAGCCACCAGGCTCTGCCTACAGGCAGCATGCTTCTTGCTTCTCCTGGGGGAGAGGAGCCTTTCTGAGGGCTCCTGGCCCCACCACCTCTCTTACAGTCCATTTTTTTTTCCCTCCTGCTTGGTGACCAGAGCTAGCATGGCAACCAGACCGGAGTGGAGGGCTGGCAGGAGGTCCAGTGCAGTTCTACAGAGGGATGCTGCTATAATATATATGCTATAACGCACGTATAATGCCCCACTGCTCCCCAGCACCAGCACACTGCCTGCTGCCGCCCAGTACCTCGCGAGGGAAAAGCCATCGTGATGTGCCCAATGCTTCCCTGGCGCCAGCAGATGTGTTTTTTCTGGAATCTGTGTGGTGGTCGTGATATCCCACCCAAAAATTTGGCACTGCAGCCCAGAAGGGACAGCGGGGAGTGGGTTCTCCTTGCACAACGCATCTGCGCTGCTGGGCAGGCGAAGCGCCCACGGGGGAGCAAAGGGTTAATTCTCACTCTTGCCACGATGAACTTTTGGATGCAAATGAAAAATACAATGCTCCCTGGCTAAGTGGTGATAAATGCAAGACTTCCCCCCTCTAGAGATGTTCCCTGTGACACGCTAATGCCTGAATTCAGTCAATTAAAGAGGCCGTACGAAAGCTGTGAGCCTTCCCATACGAGGAATCCCCAGGATGCTCAGCGGCTGTGCAAATATTAATATATAGCACAGTCTGCAGGACAACCTGGTCTGCAAGCAAAAGATTTCTCCGAGACAAGTGACTAAGGTGGCAAAAAGGACCAGAGCATTCCCCAAACCCGGAGCAGCATCCAGGACAAGTGGACCCAGAGGCGCAGCACCCAGCAGCTCCCATCCCCTGCGCTCTCCTGGGGCTGCGGGTCCCGCGAGCCCCCACGCACCCCACGGAATGGGGATTTCCCTGCCTTTCATTGCAGAAGCCGTCTCCTCATCCCAGGGCTATGGATTGCCTCTAAGGCTCGGCTTAGCCCCCACTGCAGAGACATTACCCACCCCATTGCCTCACCCAGCCCCACGTCTCCAGCTCTGCGTGGCCTTTTGCTCCTGTGGTTGGAGGCACCAATGCATAACCTGGCCAAAAGGTTTTTTTGCACCCTACACTCCAACCACAGAGGCGGTTTAACCTTTCCCGGCTCTGAGCAGGCAGTTGGGTGTTTCGGCAGGTCCTGCGATGGGACGGGATGGAAATTCCCCAAGACAGGGGTCAGATGTGCCCTGAACCCCTCCTTACAGGTCTGCTCCCAGGACGACTCTCAAAAAGCCCAGCCTTCAAATAATAAGCTTTTTGAAATAGAGGAAAATCAGATCAACTAGGAAGGACGTCTTAAAATTAAAGGGCGGGGTGCATGAACAAGCCTCCCCCTGCCCACTATGCCCCTTCCACTCCCTGCCCAGCGCCTGGCAGAGCTCTGCATTGCCTCTTGGCCTCCTGCAAAGCTCTTCCCATTGCCTCACAAGCCCGGCTGCACGTCAGCTCTGTGCTCTCCTCAGCTTCCACCGTGCTCGCTGAGCTCCCACGCCACTACCCCTGCCAGCCCCTGCTCCCGCACGTCACTCGGAGCCAAGGAGCAGATGCAATTTTTCCCCAGCAATTTTGCGTTACATCGTTGTTTCTCCCAGCCCTTCCAAAGGAGCGCCACTATATTTAACTCCTGAAAATATTGCTTTAGTTTTCATAATTTCTTGTGGGTCTTGCTGTCTCTCTTCTGACATACAGAATTCCTCATGTTATTTTTGCATTCACACCCCCTGGAATTTCTTCCCACTATTCTATTTCAGGAGACTGTCTCCCAAAATCCTGTCAGCTTTGCCCATCCCCATCAGCTCCGATTAAGGGAGAACCAATCCTTTCTATTCAGGTTCTCTCTCTCCCCCCGCAAAGTTCATGGTATCTGAGGAACACAAATCTTCCCTCTCCGCATAATCTCCTTACCTGCACTTTAAGACCCTCTGGTAAGGTGGAAATTGGAGGAAGAGGAGATATTCCCAGACCCGTGTCGGGGCTGCTTGCATCTAGATTTTAAGGGACCACGACTGCAAGGTACACGACACAGCTCCACACTCCTGCTTTTGTGGTTTATTGTAGCCTGGCACAAGATTTAACTTATCTTCCGAAACAGGAAAAATACTTCGCCGCTCTCCTGCATAAACTTCCAAACAAAATGTTGAGGGAATTCAATTGATTGCCCTCAACTGTCTGACAGCTTTAACGAGCAGCAAGCGCTGCTGGTGAATACCGAGCAGCTCACAGCTCCGGTTTTGATGGTTCCCCCTCTCCCCACACCACATACGCTGCCCGCTTCACCCCCGGACAAGGGCAGAACCCCTCCCCGGGCACGAGGAGGTATCAGCCCTGGGTCCCATGGCCATGCAAATTGCATATGGCTCATGGAGAAGCCCACCAAGACCTTCCTGAGCTGAGGGGCTGGGGAACACGATCATTGTAGCTTTCTCACTTTCCATGATAAACCTGGCTTATGCAACCAAGACAGAAAAAAAGCCAGAGGGCTTTCAGATGGGAGAGGAACCATCACATTGCTCTTGGTGACTTGGTGAAGAACTGCTGAGGAACGTCTGTCCTGAGGTAGAGGAGAAAGCTGCAGGGAATACAGCGGGGCAGTGTGCTCCCAGAGCCAGCACTTGAAATGCAAATTTAGTTGGGATTATCACAAATTGCCCGACCAGCCTCTACTGATGCAACCACCAATGACACAACGTGTGGATTACACAGATTGAAAACGACTTAAAGGATCCTGAAGGGAAGACAGTAAGGAGGAAGGGCCGAGTCATCTTGCCAAAGATTCTTCCCCGAAGAAAGAGAAAGGAGGATGGAAAAGCCTGGACATAAATCTTTACTAATCCAACCTCTGAAAGTTTTGATTTGGTGGAGGAACTGAGCAAATAAGACACAGAAATACACGAAACAGTGGACTATTCAGTTGGCTTTCATCCCTATCCCCTAAACACTCCTCCTCTTGCCTGCAGACTCACCATGCAGGGGAAAGATGCTCAGAAAACAATAGAGAAATAGGGGGCAAGAATACGAAAAGAATAATTTATCCTCCTACTTCTTCATCACTGCTAACAGTCCAGGTAACGAGCAGAATGACATGTCTGTTGGTGAGAAGAAGAAAACCCAACATAATTGAAAACTCTAGTTCCAGTTCACCTTGTGGGAACGCTGAAATCAGCGTTACACCCTAAAACAAGGGGAGGTAAAGCTGCTCTCTCTTGAATAGTCCAAGACTGGCTGCTCAGAGCATGCCAACCTCCTTCACCCCAGGGAATCTGACTGGGTGAAATACTGAAAAACATAAATAAAACAGGGATGTAGATGATCACAGAATAGTTTGGGTTGGAAGGGACCTTAAAGATCATCTAGTTCCAACCCCCTGCCATGGGCAGGGACACCTCACACTAGACCAGGCTGCTCAAAGCCTCATCCGGCCTGGTCTTGAACACCTTCAGGGATGGAACATCCACAACCTCCCTGGGCAACCTGTTCCACTGCCTCACCACCCTCACAGGAGAGAATTTCTTCCTAATATCCAATCTGAATCTCCCCTCTTTCAGTTTGAAACCCTTGCCCCTCGTCCTGTCATTACACTCCCTGATCAAGAGTCCCTCCCCAGCTTTCCTGTAGGCCCCCTTTAGGTACTGGAAGGCTGCCATAAGGTCTCCCCGGAGCCTTCTCTTCTCCAGGCTGAACAGCCCCAACTCTCTCAGCCTGTCCTCATAGCAGAGGTGCTCCAGCCCTCTGATCATCTTTGTGGCCCTCCGTTGGACTCGTTACAACAGGTCCATGTCCTTCTTGTGATGAGGACTTCAGAGCTCTGGAGTCATGATAGCTCTGAAACCAAGCTGATGCCTCAATGAAGAACAAATGAGGCCAGCTAGAAGCAAAGGTGTCTGCTGTGCAAAACAAAGGGTGCAATTAGAAATATAAAATCAGCAGCTATCAGAGCTCAGCACACCAACATCAACCAGCTGAAAAGAGAAAATGTGAAGTCCTCAAACCGTATGGAAGCAAAGGAGCTTCAGGAAGAAGTCTCCTGGGGAGCAGGATGAAGGATTGATCGAGGGCTGTAGGGACAGAGGCCATCCTAGAAAGGACAGGGGTCCATCACTGGGTGGAGATGGCAAAGCTGCTAATGAGACGGATATGGCAGACGAGCTATAACTACTGTTGTCGAACATTTGGGAAGAAGCAGGATAACACTCATTATGCGGATGAAGCATTTCCAACTTATTAGCAACAGAGAAGCACGCTCAACAACATCCACCAGCAGCAGAAGATATGTAAATTTGGCAGATCCAAATAATTTTGCATTCAAGAGATCTAAGAGAGCTAAGAAAACTGCTGTGTGCTGATGTTCATTTTTAAGAGGAAATTTTGGAAGACTGGAAGAGTCTTCTGCTTGAATATCCAAGAAGGTGAAGGTATGGCCTGAAGGGGACAGCTAGCCAGACGTCTGTCCAAGACAGAAAGACAACGCTGGATTCACGTGGCAGAGAACTGAAAGGCAAGCATATACGCCAGTCAACGTGGTTTTAGGGAAAATAGGTCACAGCAAGCAAACCTGATTTCATTCTCTGCACATTTGATATTAGTGATGCACAGAAGCAATATCCGTGATGTCCAAAAGGTGTTTTGACCTAGTGATGCATGACATGCTGACAAAAAAAAGCACTGTAAAATATGAATAGTGAATATGCTAAACAGATTTCAGACTAGTTACCCGGCTAATCTGGGAGACAAGAAGGATTCACCACTGCTTAGGCAGCTGACTATGGCTAACACCATTCACCTCACACACAGAAAATTTTGGTAAAATGATAAGTATTGACAAAGAGTAGTCTCTGCTGCCTGGCAAACCTGCACTCACTCCGTGTGGGAAGCCCAGAGCTGGAGGTGGAGTGACGAGGTGGCTCAGCCTCCTCTTCCAGCACCGAGGGACTCCTTCCAGAGCCCTCAACCGGTTCCACACCGACATTTTAAGGAGATTAGTAAAACACTGCAGGAGATATAGACCGGATCTGTAGGAGTGATTCTAGGGATGCAGAAAATGTCTGCAACGAGAGAATTAAAGAGGTTGATCTTTTTCGTTTATCAAAGAGAAGATTAAGAAGTGACTTGATTACGACATAGCAGCACATTCAGGGGAAACAATATCAGGTACTAAAAGGTTCTTAATTAGGCAGAAAAAGGCATAAAAAGAACTAATGACTGGAAATGGAAGCCAAATATATTAAGCATCACTTTTAACAGCAGATGTTTCTAACCATTAAAGCAAATTATACACATGCTGTTGGGCTCAGCAGAAGACTCAGGGAGGTAAAGCTTGCAGGCCTTCCACCTATAGGGTATTTTATACCCATACTGATCTTAAAAGCTTTGAAAGTTTGAAGCACCCCGTCTTTACTGACTTTTAGCATGTTTGCATCCAACACCTGACCTGCCCCAGCCCCGCAGGCAGCACCCAACACCCCCAGGACCAATAGCCTTACCTGTCCCACTGCTGACCCCTGCAACGTCCCAAACTGTTCCTCTAACCCCCCTCCCAAAGCCCGCCATTAACAGAATCACACACACAGAATCATAGTTTGGGTTGGAAGGGACCTTAAAGATCATCTAGTTCCAAGCCCCCTGCCATGGGCAGGGACACCTCACACTAGACCAGGCTGCTCAAAGACCCATCCAGCCTGGTCTTGAACACCTCCAGGGATGGAACATCCACAACCTCCCTGGGCAACCTGTTCCACTGCCTCACCACCCTCACAGGAGAGAATTTCTTCCTAATATCCAATCTGAATCTCCCCTCTTTCAGTTTGAAACCCTTACCCCTCGTCCTGTCATTACACTCCCTGATCAAGAGTCCTTCCCCATCTTTCCTGTAGGCCCCCTTTAGGTACTGGAAGGCTGCTATAAGACCTGCAGCACTTGCGGGGTCACTGCTGCCAGCACCCACTGTTTCCAAATCCCATTAGGAATGAAAACTTTCCAATCCGCATTTCCTTAAAAAATATATATATATAAAAATTGTAGTCAGGAATATACATAGCACGTGCTGGCAGTGCCCAGAGCAGATTTAAACACCGATAATTATTACAGATGGGCACGTGTATGGTGGGCCAGATCCTGACCCCTGCAGAGGGGTGCAGGACTGGAGGGCAGTGGTTGGCACAGGTACGTAGCGGGGGACAAAAGGCATCCCCAGCTCACCCATCCCCCTAGAAAAACACCAAGAAAAGGACCCAGACAAAAATGATCTGAAACGATAGAGACAGCTCAAGCTTACAAGGCTTCTAAAGTTATTCTACCACCACCTATTTTAGGAAGCTGTGGAAACAGTCCGTCCCCTGGATTTGTTACCAGGAGATGCAAGGGAGTGCTGGTAATGTGCGGGTTGTTTTGTTCTCCTGAGGTAAGACAATACAGCTCTAAAAGTATCCTAAGTATAGAGTTTAGCCTTTGCAGTAGATAGGAGAAGCTTTAAAATGAGCTGTAAGCAGAAAGACTTCTTAATTGAATGTCCAAGATGTCTTCAAGTCAAAATTTAGGATTATAATGAAGAATAATTCTGTCTTTGCTGAGGGTTGGTTATTCTGGACCGTTTGGAGGTCACACAGGATGCTATTCCACTACATAAAAAATAATAAAACCAAAAAGAATAGGAGAGCATTAGATGACCATATTTAAGACTCTGGAGACTTGAGACTGAATGTTCCTCACCAACACCTCACTGTAGCCTTGCTAGCTATACGACCGTGTGTCAGAGGAGGCCACAGGGCACTTCAGGAGCACAGCCCATTTGATTTGTTTTAAATGATTATTTTAGGCTGGGAAGAAGAGCTCCCAAGTCATCTGAAGTCAAGCACAGCTAATCCCACCCAAGGTGGACCAGTTTGAAGAGGACGGAGCAAACAAGCTTTGTTCATCAGAAGATACAACCCACCCTCCTCCTCCTCTGGCAGGAGACAGCAGGGTGCACAGCTAGCTGAAAAATGAGAAGCCAAGTTCATGGGAAATCGTAGAAGACGAGCGTGGGTTTTCTCTGAGTTGCCTAAACCATGTGTATTCAATATTCTACAAAGCTGGAAATCATGAAAAAAGCACATTTGGGAAGACCAAGACAGCAAGCCTTCGGCAGGAGCTCTTCGACTCCAAGCGCCCCGAGCAGGCGCCTGCCCGAGAGCCACCTCTCATGAAGCCAACCCCCAGCAGATGCACCTCAGGGCCATGGCCACGCTCCCTCCTCTGCCTTTCAGAGGCACTGGCACAGCCAGAACTAGAGGAGCTTAAAAATAACCAAAGCTGGAACTGGGTAACGAAGGTACTGTGTTAATCAGGGTAATAGGGAGGGCTCAATGCCAAGATCGCTGACTGAATGAAGAAGGGTTTCATTAATGGGTGCTACTGGCTTATCCCGGAGGAACACTGCAACAGCCTGGCCTCTCCCGAGAGCTGCCAGCGACCTGCCGGAGAGTGTCCTTACGTGCCTTCAATTCATCAGCTCTGCCTGCAGATGAAGAACCCTCATCTCATGAAATCGGCCAGTCAGCGAAACGTCCCTTCCCCTCCATGCCTCCCGGATCTGCTCTAGAGGAGCTCTCGGGGAGGAGGGGGGCAGGGGGGCCACATCTTGCATTTTACATTGTCACGCTGACATCTGCCAAAGCCACCTACCCTGCAATTAAAGCGACATCCTGATCCAAGAGAAGAGGCAGCGCTAAAGGCAGCCCTGGGCTAGAGAATAGAGGGAAGAGCAAGCTGCGGCAGGGAGCTGGGACACTGCCGGGCAGGCGGGAATCACTGTAGGAGAGCAGGGGAAGCTCAGCAAATGCTGGAAGAGCTGCTGATGCATGAAAACAAGCTAAACGTACCGCACAGAGAAGGCTTCCCACACCATCTCAAACTGGCTGGTGGAGCGTACGGCAAATTATCTGCCTTATTCTGAAGTTTTGGGTTTGTTTTTTAAAGCAGAGCTGTTGCTGATTTCTCCTCTAGTGACGGCAGGGACAGCTTGCCATGAAGCTCGCGTGTCGAAGGTAGGAAAAAGCCGCCCCTGTTGTTTGGATCAAGCGCGCAGCCTGAGTGCAAGTGAAATGAGAAGCCTGCAAAGCATCCCGTGGGAGGCTGCCATGTGGTGCACCAGCCGGGGTCTGATCTGGGAGGGGGTAACAGATCACATCAGGCAATGAAGCCTCCTAAGGCACCTCTGGAGAACCACGAGTGGCCCTAGGGCGCAGGAGCTGTCGTGTGTCCCCGGCCAGGCTGCATGTCAAGATATTGCCAAAATTCACGTGTGCATCCAGGTGGAGAGGAGGCGGACGCAAACACGCAGGCAGCATGGGCTGAAGCTTCCTGGTCCAAGCCGAAAGCACAGCCTGAGGGAGAATCCAGGGCTCCAGAGGGACTGTGCAATTAGGAGTGTTTCGGCACTTAATTGACAGGGGAAATGGTCACTGAGGCACTTCTGAAAAAGGCCACCTTATGCTCATCTTTCTCTTCAAACATGTCAATAGAAATAAAATTTAGTCCTTAGCGCTCCTGCCCAGAAGGGGAAGCCACTGAAGCCATCAGTACTCATCCTGCTAATGCTCGCCAGAAAATAATCAACTTGCTCGCTTGCTGGCGAGCGAGAGGAACCAACCCCCAAACTCATCTCCTTCAACACAAACAACAGATGGGGAACCACGTTTGTCCAGAGAACCGAGCTGTGGAATAAGACAGTGCCATTTCATCCTATTACTCACTCCTTAACCAGTTTCCTTTCCCCTAGTTAGCACTCCCCAAACTAATCGAAGGCTGCTAGAGCAGGTCTCCTCCTCTCCCCCAAAGGCTGCCAGCAGGCATTGACCCACACATTAAAACTGTCTGGGTTTTAATGGCCACCTCCGGCTCCTTCAATGATCTTCACCCAGACCACGCAGCCACCGATGAGGAGATGAAGCAAACGTTCAAAGAACATAATGGCGCGCTGCAGAGCTCTGCAACTAACCTCTATCTGCCGTCACACGCTCCCCTGGCAGCATCCCCCATGGCAAAGGCGCCGACCAAGCTGCCAGCTCCCCAGGAAGCGCAAGCATCCCCCTTCTTCACCATGGGCCCTCGCCGGCAGAGAGGAATGGATGGGCAGGAGGAAACCCTTCCAGTGCTAGCCCCAGTGCCACTCCTCTGCTCCCCCTGCAGCGCGGGTTGCCCCCCTGCCAAAGCAAGGCGCTGACTAGCTAAGCACGCTGGCAGTGCCGCCGCCCCAGGCGAAGGGACAAGTCCTTCCAGTTCATTAGGGAAGGTTTCTCGTGTGATTTGCTGCCTCACTAGCTCCTGTTTAGACAGCCTTTGTTCCCTGTCCACAGGAGCACATGAAAGGTTCGGACGCCTGTTGGTGCTCAGAGGATGCTGTCCCCCTGGGCACAGCCAGGGAGGACGGCAGAGAGCTCACTCCAGGTTTTAACCTCCTGAGCTTTGCACGCCGGTGTGCTCTAAGTGCAGCCCCAGGTCCCTTCTCCCACTCCGCAATGCGGGACTTCCACGCGGCCAAGGAAAGCCTAATGGCTTGTTCGGCCTTTTTCTGCTGCTGCTCCCCGTACCCTGCCACCAGTCAAAGGACAGAGGGATGGAGTAACAGGAGCCTCCGGTCCTGCTCACTTATTGTCTTCTGCAGAACTAAAATAGCAGCCTGGGAGGGAGCTCAAAACTTTCCATTTGGTGGTACCTCCTGCCCAAAGGAGAGGAACACAAGAGGCCATGGGGTTTCTCCAGGTGCAAAGTGGCTGCCCAGGACAGCGGGGATGCCATTCGTAGCTATAGCACTGCAAAGAGCATAGGCTACTCTCGATAAATGGACTTATAACAGACTAATTTAAAAAGCAGCCCCGTTTCCTACTGGTAAGACAGAATAAAATCATCATTCGTTGACCACATGGCTCCACATTTATTCATTTACGGCATGGCTCCACATTTCTGTTATGAGCAGACCCTGTTGCAACCTTGCCCGTGAGTTTCTGGCTCCTTTGGGAACCCTGGACAATTACAGCAATAGGAGGTAATGGCTGTAGCTCAGGGAATAAACTAAACAGCCTTGAATATTTGAAGGTCCTTTTACGGCCCAAACTTCGCATTTTCTTGGCAGCATCAACTTCTGAGTGTCGCACAGCCAGGGCGGAGAGGATCGTCATCCTGTGACCCAGTAGAAAGCATCTGGGACAGAGGTTTTTAAACAATAAAGACAATCCTGGTGCTAACGTAAATAACCCCAAGTATTTTCAGAGTGTCACAGACCAGGTGTTATAGCCTCACGTTTTCTCCAGACCGAAGGAGCCAAGCTAGGGCTCATTTATCCTCGTCCAATACATATTTATGAGTGAAGCTGCTGGAATGAACAACTTCTGCAAATGAATATACTGGAGCGGATCAATGCATCAAAGCGGAATGTATTTTCTGTCTATCTTTTTTTTTATTATTATTCTGGATTAAATATGTAATAAATGTTCTTGTAGAATTTAAGGCCTGAAGACAGACAAGCCATTGCACAATCTTTTTACATACCTAAACAGATTTAATTGCTCAATTATTCCAGATAAACATGATAAGTTCCCTGCCATGAATAATTTATAATCCAGCTAGCCACACAATCTATGAAACACAAATCTATGGCTGCAGCAAAGGAAAAACGAGCAGATGCCACAATCCTGAGACATTCTGGCTTGTTACCAAATGCCGACCAAAGGAGCAATAGCGTAGGCTGCCCAGGGCAGGTCCGGTCTTGCCCAAAATCACTGGGACAGTCCATACCTCCATTTGGGGTCAGAGCATGCAAATATTGAACAAATTAAATAGGCACAAAGTCAGGACGTGCATGTAGGAGGAGACAGACACAGTACATCCCTCCTTCTGTTCATGGTCGGGACATTGCTGGGTGTCCGGCACAGCCCCCCTCAGGAGCTGGCTCTACTGGTTTCTCCAGGAATTTAATTAGATGATCGCGATGGAACTTAAGGGCTGCAGCGAAGTGGAACGCAGAGTGCTGGAGGATGGAGACCTGCAGGTGCTACCACGAGGGACAGCACTCGGGACCCTGCGGAGGAGGACTGACAGGGGGATGAAAGGTCCTGTCCGGCCAGGGCTTACCACGCTTGGATAGGAGAGACCCGAGAGAGGGAGACCTGGAAAGTGCCCAGAAGGAGGGTTAATCCCAAACCCATGACAAAGCCATGGGCAGGCAGCCCCCTTCCCATGCGGAGGAGCGAGGAACCGCAGTGCTGGGCACTGCCCTAGGAAAACCATTGTACCAACTACACATCCATGGGTGGGAAGGGCAGGTACCACCTCTGGGCTTCCAGCCACCCCAAAACGAATGCAGAAGGCTTTCCCACAGGGCTCAGGGCCCTATCATAAAACTCGAGCATCTTTACGACTCTCCGAGAGGCAGGTGTGAGGTGCTGGGTGGGTCTCCTCCAGCTCTGGGCACCCAGCACTGCGTTTCCCTGCCTCGCTCCCCACTCTTTCCAATAGATGCTCCTGTGTATGAGTTTTATTTACTCTGCTGCTTCGTTCCAAAGGTTTCGGGATTTCTCCCTGATGTTCTGCAGCAGCAAGAAGAGAGGGCTGTAAGGGCCTCTGAAAGGTTTTGGCTCTATCCTCTGTCCCGGGCAGGATCAAACACGCCTGCATCACTGCCGACAAATGTTTGTCTGATTTGGTCTTTAAAACTTCCCATCAGTTGTGGATTTACTGGGTGGGCAGTGAAAGGGGGAATAAAGGGGCTTTGGCTTCACCATCCTAACTGCTAGAAAATGTTTCCAAAATATTAACCTAAATCTTCCTTGCAGTCTAAGTAAGTCCATTAATTGCCATCCTACAGACCACAAACACTGAACACCAGCTATTTTATTCAGTAAAAACAGCCTGTGACCAGCTTCCCTGCTGAAGGCATCCATCAAGAGGAACGCATCCCAACACCAAGACCACACTGTGCAAAATGTCTCCTAGAGGTGGCTGGCCACGAACTTCACACTGCAGAACTCTTGGTCTCGATCTCCCCTGGGGCTTCATGGCACCTCCATGGCCTTCAGACCCAGTTAATGGTTTTCTGCGCTTCCAGGTACAGTTTCTGTGCATTTTTAGGAGCTGCTCGGGCAGCTTTGGAGGACTGCGTGCTATGAAAGGAGCCCACCCTTGCATGGTCCCATCAAAGCAGCCTACAGACCACCTGCCTCCAGACCCACCTCCCATCTCACCTTCTTCTGGAGAGACCCACTTAGGTGGCCCTGATGCCTGAAACGGGCTTACAAGTATGGGCTGAGAACACCAGAAACAGTTTGTCCAGCCACCAGCTACCTGTTTTAATAGATTAGAACAGGTTTTCTGCGTTGGAATTCCAATCCCCATCCAAACACACCTGGACACAGCTTGAAGTCATCATCCACTAAGCAAAATATACTAATCCCAACACAACAACCTGTAAAAGATTAGAATTTGAACAGATACCGGTAAAGCCACATCGCTGTTAATTGGGTTTTTATAGCTGCTATGTAACCTCTACAAAGGGGATACTTAATTGCAAGCCATTACAATAGCAATCACCCCGCCTTCAAAAAAATTACTAACACAGACAAACACGAAGCAAGATTAAAACTGGTCATTCCAATCAAGATGTTTTGCTTGCTGATCTAAAGCCATGGAGATCTAAACTAACGCACCCCAGAAAGGTGCGTATAATCAGAAAGGGCCCTGCTATCTGCAAGGCTGCCTCTTCTATCACCACTCAAGCCAAAATATGAAGTTACCCAACTGGGGGAGCTCCCTGCTGCTGTCCTGATGGGGGGATCAAAGGATTCCCACAGACCAACTTGCCCGGGACCCCTCAGCCCAATTTCAAACCCTGGGCAAGCTTCCAATGAAAGCTAGTTTTGTTCGTCTCAAACAAGAGGCCGAGTCCTTGATTACAAAACAAGAAACTGCTAGAGAAGAGAAAAAAATTTCAAATAGAAATTGCTCAGTTCCACAAAATACCCCAGCAGCAAATCTTTCCTCCACCTTTTTGGGCTTCTTAGCTTTTCTTTGAAAGACTTCCAAACAGGAACAGCTTTGGATAGACACAAAAAACCCAAACAACAAAAAACTCCAAACCCACCATGCAAGAATTCTCTCATGAACACCTTTTTTGTGCAAATATGCCACCATCAATCGCTATTTTAAAGCTGCCTTTAGCCCCTTATTGCCTGCGCAGCCGGCTATCGCACCCTGGGGTGCTCCCACTGCTGAGCTATAGCAGCATTTCTAGCACCAGTGGCTGCAAAGAGAAGATGGAAAGAGAGACGGAGATGTGTCGGACACAGCAATGCACGCCACCCAAGCAATAAATACGAGAGGAATAAATCAAGTTGCTCATTTGAAGAAAGTATTTAAGAGCTCCTCGATAAGGGCATCCGTCCACACCATCACAGCCAACAACTCGGTCTGCAGAAGCGGGACAGTGTTTAACAAAATCGCAAATTAACCTGACAGGCAAAGGAAAAAAAACAAAACTTCTCTTACTTGTAAAGAGTGTATTTTTGATTAAAGCATTAGAGTTGTGACAGACAGCTATCTCCAGGCAGCCAGCCTATGCCTCTGGCAGGACATATCTGAAAAAGTTCCATAAAAGCATTTCTAACTCAAGCCCTACATCATCTGCAGGTGGCAAACGCACCCAGCACCTCCATGCCGGCTCCCATCCACTGATGCTGCTGCCAAGGAGCAGGCTGGAGTAGGTGATCGGCAATGGAAGCTGCAGCGCTCCGGGAATGGCACCGTGTCCATCCAAACAGAAAGGAAACTACAGAGGAGCAAACTGCGTGGTTCAAGCTGATTTCACCCCTCTTTTATTTCCTCCAACGCCAATTAGAAACCACTTTGGGAGAGAAACAATAAATCTTGTCACCATGCCCTGGCCTCAAACTCAGGCGACTCGAATGTAATCACAAGCCATGGGACTGACCCTGATCTACGGCGCGTTTCTCACAGGAGAGATACTGGGAGTGATCGCTGCTCCCTCCATTTTCAGGTGTTCAGCAGGAGAGGTCTCACTCCTGATTTTCAAGTGTTGTGCATCAAAACCTACAGCTGAACAGCAGACTGCAAGCAATCAGACCCAAACTGCCTTAAATTGAGCAGATAAGGGATGGATTGGCCTGCAAGAAGGAAGCAGCAGGACCTGTGCACCAGGGAGGGAAAAAACATTTTACATCCAAATAAATACCACCTTCCCATAAGCTTTTCTCTGCCCACAGCCTTGTCTGTTAACCCCCTGCCTGGCTGGGCTGGCTGCTGGCACTCTGCGGAGAAAGGGAAGGAGGAGGAAGAGGTCTGAACCGCGGTGTGCAGCAGGCATCGGGATGCAAAATGGCACGCCATGCATGACCAACGTCACCTTGGGGGATGCCGCTCATCTGTGCACAGCAACCCGCTCACCCAGGGACAGGGTCTTGTCGTGCCTGAGACCTTTGCTTCCACCAGGTTGGGTGGCATGGGGCAACTGCCTGCAGCTGGAAGACATGGGAAAAGGCTGGAGAAGAAGGGGGACTTGGGAAAAAAGCTTGAGCTAGCCAAAACCAACAGGAGGGGCAATGAAGCCTTCACTTTTTACAAAAAGTAACGTAGCACCCAATGTTCGCCCTTGGTTGGGGTGGCACGGCTTTGAGATGGCTTAATGCAGGGTTGCTGGGGCTGTTCATAACCCTCCAAATGACACGTCCTTCAAAACTATCAGATCATGGGACTTTTCCTGGGCAGATCCGTAAAAACTTTATGCCCAGGATCTGCATAAAGCATTATTTCAACGTATCCCCCAGGTCTCAATGAGAATTTAGCACCTGGAATTAGTTATGGAAAACAATATTTCAAAAGTCACTGGATTTTTTTTTTTCTTCCTAATTCAATAAAGCAATAACGATCGTCTGCTGGGAGCAAGTAATGGGATCCCAGAAGCAGCTCAAAGACAGATGGCAGCAGCAGCATGCCTGTTTGGTGATATTTCTCAAAGCACTCTCCAATTTGAAAGCCACAATCATATCATAATGCAGAGGTTGTAAAAAAAAAAAAAACCACAAAAATCAAAACAAAAAACAAAACAAAACAAAAAAAATTTCAGGGCATTAGGTGGCCTGGCCCAGCATCTCAGTACTGGCTTAGGATTCTGAAAAAAAATCAGGATTCATGCCCCAGTCTGCCAAAGGTCCCTTGGGCAGGTTGCCCAGGACCAGATGAAAGCAGCATGCCTGGGTACGAGGGCTCAGTTTAACTGGGCTTCACCTTTGCAGTGGGCGGGGGGGGGGGGGGGGGCGGCTCCTCTGTTCCAGCACTGTTGGTCTTGCATTAGCACATCATGCTCCACCAAACACCAAAGGTATTAGTTTTTCTCAAAGCTTGAAAGGTTTTGCAATACATAGAGCACCTCCTGCCCAATGCACGCAGAATGGAGGCAGGCCTGCTCAAGGACAAGCCTCTCCCCGCAATAAATATGCTCACTATTTCTGAGGAATCCAGAAATTCAGGTAATTCAACTCCTCCTCGGGTCCCCAGGGTGATTTTATCACCAACCACTAGTTTTTAGACAGACTTTTCCATTACCTCTGGTATTTTATCTACTGGGCATCATATTCTGTTCACAGGGGGAAGGAGCGGTAGTGCCTTCCAGGAGAGCAGGAGAAACATGGGATGTTTGCCATGGAAGATGTGGTACATCTGAGAGCACAGGAGAGGCTGAGCAGAACCAATGTGTGGCCCAGAGCCACGATGAAACTGGTTTTGGAGGAACCCCACACCCGAGGAGCCCACACCCGAGGAGTTGCAGGGACATGGCCCTTCCAGCTTTACCCTCTGCCTACATCTTTAGGCATCGGGATACTCTGCAGTTAAGAGAGGGGGGCAAAAAACCCTAGAACTAAAATTCCCAGGGGAGTTCCCACTCCTAGAGCCCAGCCTAGCAGTGCCCCCCACTCCGACACACCGGCTGGTTGCCACACTATACGCGCACCCCTATCCATTTGCATCCTGAGCAGGCTTTTAATAGGGAACGCTTGCTGAGCCCGTGTTTCCTGCAAAGCCGACTTGCACGCAGTGACAAGCTCATTTGCTCTTTGGGGACAGGGCTTCAAATAGCTGCTCGCTTGTGGCAATTAAAACAGGCAGAGCACTGCCACTGACTCGGCGAGCCTGTGCTGTGACTGATGCAAGCGCCGTCTGTAGCGCTCTGATAAGGATATTGGATGATTCAGAATCATCTAGGCTTTGCTGAACATATGAGCCCGAGTGTTTGTGCTTCTGTTTCCGTCTAACGGGAATAATGTGTCATGCTCATTAGAAAGGGGAGAGGGTGGCTGGAGGTAGGTGGGCACCAAAACTTCCTCTCCACAGGACTGATGGACATCTCTGTCCTGCCTGCTGCTCGGGTCTTTTCCATGAAGGTCTCCAGCTCCAGGGTCTGGCCAGTCCAACCCCACGGCTCGGACACAGCAAGGGGATGGCAGAGCAGGTGGGGAGGGAGCAAAAAGTCAACGTTAAGTCTTCTTCCCATCTTGGAGGGGATTTTGTGAGGCATGACAGGGCAGCAGGACTGCTGCGCAAGCAATTAGGGCTCAATTAAGATGCAGCAGATGGGCATCCAAGTGGGCAGGGCAGCAGGCAAGGGAAGAAGGGGAGGGACGCACTGGCCCTTCAAGTCTTCAAAACTGACTTCCAGCTGGTTTAGAGCCATGGCATGTCCATGCCTTAACTCGTTTTGACAAACCTTTAATCCCACAGGCCTGCTGCATAGTCTACTCCCACCCCATTCAGACCACATCTCGCTCTCTGGATTTCCCTAAAGAGCCATTCCAACAAGTTGGCTTTGATTTCACCCCAAGCAGAAAGCCAAGCCAACGGCACAACCTATTTACAACATGAACCAAATCCAGAACTGAAACATCCCACCCTTTGGCTGCCCTTGACCAAAAGGTTTACAGCTGAGATAAAACGGCATTTCAGAGCTAAAATAACCAGTTTTCATAGTGCAATTAGCACTGTACCCCCTCAGATAAGGGCTGCCCGGGAGCACAGCTGCGTATTCCATCTCCGAGATGAGGACCTGGGCGCAACAGGAGGGTGAGGTCCAGGAGCAAGACTGTACAAGCTTGAAATAAAGTGGTGAGGAACACCTCAGCAGACGTGAACTGCTGCCCCACAAACACCTCTCTGCATTCACAGAAATTTCTGACACCTTTCAGTCTGCTGCACTACGTAAATCCCCTTTTAGCACCTAAACGTGACCATAGCCAAGAGACAGACAAAAGACAGGGTCAGGCAGAAGCAAGCTGGGTTGCTGGGGATGGAAGCCCACACAGCTCTATACATAGCAACAGGGATCAGCTAAAAATTCAGGTCAAAAGAGATGCTGCTGAGAAATCACCACCTCTGCCAAACGCTGCTATCTTTAAAGACCAGATGGACCGGTTGGGGTAAAGACAGCCACATCATGGCATCTCCTCCTGTGCTGGGGCTCTGCCGCACTGGAGATGCAGCCCCGAGACGGCATTGTAGGAGATGCAGAGTGGGGAGCATCTGACATCCCCCATTATAACCACCCTGCTTGTAGGAAGATGGTAAATAGGAATTAATTCAGCAGGGATTAACTCAATCCCCGTTGAGGCACTGCAAGCGCCTGAAGTTTCCTCCTAAGGCCTCCCCGAAGGCAGCTCAGTGTTTTGCCACCAGGCACACATCGCAAACGAGACCATACAAGTGGGGGCTATAAAGCCCTGTACAATTGCCGCTCTCTGGGATATTTTATGTGCGGTGAGCAGGATCTGGAGGGACACTCAACTCCGTCTGAGATTTCGTGTGCTTGACTGGTAGGAAAACCTTCAGCAGCATCCCCATGAACAACACAGCTCCATCCACCACCACAGGCTGTAAATGATCTTATTCCTCTGCCCAAAGATGTCCATGAGAGGGAACTGAAAGCAAATAACAGATACAGCGAAGCTTTCAAAAAGATGGGGAGCCTCCGACTCAGGCACTGCTCTGCTTTGGAGAGCTTGACAGCCGTTTGCGATCCTCAGCTTGCTTTTCTTTTTAATGATAGAACGATATGTGAGTGGAGAGCTAGAGGAAAGCCACATCTCATCCAAGCACACAGCTTGCCGTAACAACACACCGAGGGAAGGACGATGCAGGGCTCAGCACATGCAGCTTGCTGGCCTTGGTGTTTATCAAGCGACAGAAGATGCCAAGAACACAGGCCGCTTCCCATCTCTCAGGAGTATTCGTCTTTACTCACAGAATAGTTCGGGTTGGAAGGGACCTTAAAGATCATCTAGTTCCAAGCCCCCTGCCATGGGCAGGGACACCTCACACTAGATCAGGCTGCTCAAAGACCCATCCAGCCTGGTCTTGAACACTTCCAGGGATGGAGCATCCACAACCTCCCTGGGCAACCTGCTCCACCGCCTCACCACCCTCACAGGAGAGAATTTCTTCCTGATATCCAATTCAGTTTGAAACCCTTACCCCTCGTCCTGTCATTACACTCCCTGATCAAGAGTCCCTCCCCAGCTTTCCTGTAGGCCCCCTTTAGGTATTGGAAGGCTGCCATAAGGTCTCCCCGGAGCCTTCTCTTCTCCAGGCTGAACAACCCCAACTCTCTCAGCCTGTCCTCATAGCAGAGGTGCTCCAGCCCTCTGATCATCTTCGTGGCCCTCCGCTGGACCCGCTCCAACAGGTCCACGTCCTTGTTGTGCTGAGGACTGCAGAGCTGAGCGCAGTACTCCAGGTGGGGTCTCACCAGAGCAGAGTAGAGGGGCTGAATCACCTCCCTCGACCTGCTGGCCACCCACGCTGCTTTTGATGCAGCCCAGGATGCAGGTGGCTTTCTGGGCTGCAAGCGCGCGTCACCGGCTCATGTTGAGCTTCTCGTCCACCAGCACCCCCAAGTCCTTCTCCTCAGGGCTGCTCTCAAGCCATTCTCCACCCAATCTGGGTTTGTGCCTGGGATTGCCATGACCCAGGTGCAGGACCTTGCACTTGGCCTAGTTGAACTTCATGAGGTTTGCACGGGACCACCTCTCCAGCCTGTCCAGGTCCCTCTAGATGGCATCCCTTCCTCGCAGTTGTTTTCATTACTCCTCTCCACGCTCTCCCATCCCCCCCAAACAACTTAACACCTCGCTGCAGACCCTCCTGTGTCCCCACTGTCAGGTCCCCGCTGTGGCGGTTCATCAGGGCCAGCCAGCAGTGGAGGGGAGCCACTGCGAGCAACACCAGCCCTATTAGTCACCAGGAACCATTTGGCCAAGATATTTTTTGACATTTTCTGCAAGTGAATTTTGCATTATTTGAATCATCTACGCAGGGTGCAGTGAAAGGCGGCATACTGGAAGGAACAGCCAGAATTACTCATGAGTTTTTTCTCCCCCCCACCACGTTGGCTGTAACTTAAATTGCGATCTATCAAACAGACAAGTCGCACACCGCTGCAGACGGCTGGGAGAAGCCCCTGCTCGGGCTGCAGCAGGGGCTGAAAAGGCAAACAAGCCATTTATATGTAGAGAGCCTCAGCAAGTTCTCCAGCTTCGTATTAGTTCTTTATTCAGTGCTAATCACCCCATTAAAAAAAGATAGAGCAGAAGTAAAATAATAATTAAAAAAAAACTCTAACCAAGAGATAACAGAAGCATTTTTCGCTGCAAGACTGCAGATAAAGGATGAAATGAGGGCTCGGATACTTGGTGTAGGGATAAGGGGATTAAGAGGTAAAGGGCAACGGTGAGGGAGGGCTAAAATACAGGAGATACAGACACACACAACCTGTTGGCGGAGATAAATTCAAGGTTTCTATCAATACTTTCTCATTATGAAAATATACAGAATACCCACTGCAATCACAAAAAGTATATTTTTTTAGTGCCTAGCTTTTCCATCCTGCTCCCAGCACAAGGTGCTCTTGAAGAGAGTCCTTGGGCTTCTTCAAGGCGGGCACATCCCCAGGGAGCGCTGGTCCCAGCCCGCCCGTGCTGCTGGTCCCAGCACCAACCCCCAGCACTGGGAGGGGAGCTGCCCCGCGCCGCAGACTGGGACAAGCATCCCGGCCCTGGGGGGGGCTTCTCGGGGCAGATGCAGCCCAAATCACTCCATCCTTATGGGAAGGCAGCAGCCAATTCGAGCCCTGACTCCTGCAAAGAGCATCACACGCTGCGTGCACAGGTCACTGCTGGCTGAAGCTCTGCCTAAAAACAAATTGGAACAAAACTCGCATTTCTCTCCTGTTGCGCAGGCTGATCCGATGGAAAATTTCGCCCGGATCTGCAATGTAAGGCTAACGACAGATTTATTTTTATAGCTATACTGTGAAGAAGGATGATCTCAAAAGAGAAATCATTCTGAAACGGGCAACTTGACTCAGCAACATGGGGACCTGGCTGGATATAGGGTGCAACCTTACCATGTACGCACATGAAGAACCGTCTAACACCACGGCAGCGCACCAATCCTGCCTGCCCAAGGGTGTCCTGCCTTCCGATCTGATCACGGGAGGAAAAACAACATACTCCTGAAACTGCGGAAAGGGGCACATAATGCCCGGAAAGGGCCACGTAAATGGAATCTCATGGCTCCTCCTCCGCCATCGCTTCTGTTGCAAGGAGCTAAATCAACCTTGGAGCTGCCGCACCCAGAGAAAACTTGGCAATTTAGGAGATGTCACACCAGCATCACCCCACAGCTTCTCAGTGAAGAGCCAGGAAGGAGGAGGACTGCTTTGATTGTTTGAAAAGGCAGAGAGAGACAGGGGAGATTAAACGGCTCATAAAAATCATGTTTAATTATCTATCGGCAAGCATATTTCATTATCTGTTTTCACCCAGTGCTCAGCCCTCCGTGCCCCCCCGAGCTCACTGGACACAGCCCGGCGTCCCAGCAACCACCCCATTGACACCCAGGAACAATGGGGCACAATATATTGTAAAAACGTGGCTTCGAGCCACATAAATTACAGAAACATAAATTACAGTCGCACTCCGACGACCTCAGGGTTACCCAGACCACAAGGGACCTGCGCCCAGCTATTCCCCACCCCAAACCGCTTTGGCACCTGTTAGACCCCAGGGTAAAGCCACTGATGCCAACATGGATTTTGCCCACGCTCACACGGTGGGGGTCAGAGACCTGTAAATGTTCAGATGCCCAGTGAAAGACAGGCGGGTGAGGAGAGGGATGAGAGGAAGAGATCGGGGATTCACTGCTGTTCACAACAGACACTGTTTTAATGCAGAACTAATAACCGCCGGGGCAACCTCGAGCACAGCCCTTTGCTTGCGGGGTCGCTGAACCAGCAGTCACTAGTCAAGCCAAAGCCTCCTGAAGGGTAAAGACTTCAGGTGGGGCCCTTAATTCACAAAAAAAGGCAGGTTTTACCAAAAATTGGACACTAAAACATTGCAAGGTGTAAAATTAAGAGAATGACCCAAATGAGAAATTGGCATTTGGGAAGAGCCGTACATGAACACCTTCACAATTGCCCTGATGTGGTTTTAATTTCTTTGAAGGCGTTTGCTAAATGAATGAGGTGACGCTGCGGGCAGGCACCGCTCCTGCTGGTGGAGCTGGGCTGGAGAAGGCTTTGGACTGAGGCCACCCCTCCAGCGGCGACAAGCCCTGCTCCTACCCCCAGTGATGCTCTGCTGAGCACTGCGTCACCCCTCTGCTTCCCACAACTCCTTCTTTGCTCCACTTTACCTGAATTTTCTTACGGTATTGATCAGAAAACCATCTACTGTTACGTTATGATAACTACAGCCCTACACTGAACATCCATACTTACACTGAGTATTTAATTCTCATCTCTCCAGCTGATGGTCTGTTTTCCGTTCATACAATTTCAACATTCACCTAAAAACTTTACATGATTTTCGTGGGTATCTCCTCCCGCTACAGATAAGAAGAGTTGCGGAGAGGTTTTCCTCTCCCCAAAAATCACATCCTTGACTGCCATTGGGAAACCAACCAGCCAGGTTTTAAACCTCCCTGAGACTTTTTACGTTTCCCTTGCCAAAGGTCTGTGATCAAAGGTTGGTGATGATCTTGCATGGCACGGAGCACGGAGGGAACAGATTTCTTTTCAAATATTTTCAATATTTCGTATTTTCATATTATATTATATTCATAATGTAAAAAGTACAAAGAATCTCCTTCAATCTCCTTAAGCAGAGCTAAAAATGTGGACCAGAACTGAAGTTTTAACAAGTATTACCACTTCATACAGTCACAAATACAGCAAATACATTTGGAATGGCTTGGGGACAAAAGCAGGGACTTCAAAGAGAAACTAATATGGTGAAGAACATACATGTATAAATATGCTCCTTTTATTCAGAAAGGGAGAAGAAAACTATTGCGTGCATCTGAATACTAATGAAACTGCATCTGATGAGCACGATTTCAAATTGAAAGAAAAAGCACAATGGAAACATAAGGAAGAATACAAAGATCTCATATAATCCCAAAGCAGTTCCAAGCAAACCTATTAGGCAGCCAGACGTTTTGTGTTTCATTTCAGTGCTAACTAAAGCACCTATTTTAATGCCGTGCCACCGCTCTTGATTAAAATCAAAACCAAGTTCTAAATTTATTTTTTTCTCGTTTAACACTTCGGATGGGGAGGAAACGAATTAAAGGAAACCCCAAAAAATGTTAAGAGAAACACCGAAGAAGAAATTAATTTCTCCAATTAGCAACGTGCAGTGGCACTTCAAAACCCCAGAGAAACAGAAAGGATGCCTGCAGGTTACTTCTTGTGATACCAAACAGAGCAAATCCAATCAGATGAACATGCCGCAGGATCAGCCAGGCGAAAGCCACGGGAGCAGCATTACAAAGTGAAAGATGTATAAAAAGAGGATTTTCTAAACCTATTGTAGTGGCTTGAAAACTGAGCTATTTTCCCCCAGAGGAGATGACAGCCTTGCCGGTACGGTCCTGCAGAACAAGCTGTCCAAAAAAAAGAAAACCCTCAAAGACAATACCGAGAAAAACTAGAAAAAGTTTTAACGAGACATTAAAAGTCCTACTAGAATGTTAGGGCTGCAATATTGCCTCTAAAATAGCACATCTCCGTTCAAAAGCCTACTTCCTACATGGGTGTGTAAGCAAACTGCTAAATTTTACCTTGCTATTTCACAACTTCTTGTCTTTAATGGTGCCAGTGTAGCTCGCTGCTTCACATTTCCCCTTGCTTAAAATAACTGTCCATGGCAAGAGCCCTGACCTTCAGGAATACGTGAATGAAAGAGAAAACCGGCACGCCAGCACGCGACCAAATTGAAAACGATGACAGCAGTTATTTTGGAGCAGGGAGATGAACAGAGGGGAGAATATGATTATCTACATGTAAAATATTGAGTGACACGGGTAGCAGACAGGAACTTCTGTTTGCCCAGTCTTGTGAAACAAGAACGAGCTGGTGCTCAAAGAAATAAAAAAAAAAGATTTTTTTTTTTTTTTTTTTTGCTCAGCAAACAACCAGCTCAACATGCCACAGAGGCCAACTGCTTCATCATGATAGAAACTGATTACTTGCCTTTAAGATAAAATAACCATCAAACCACATGAAAGAATAAAATAAAAAAAAAAGACAAAGAAAAATAATATTTTGAAGGAATGTACGTGCTTCTGAGCAGAAGGTATCACCTAATTATTGAGCTAAGGTGTTAACCCTCCACAGAAAAATCTGATCCTGGGAAGCAGCACAACAGAGCATGATGGACGACAGCTCGTACACTGAGCTGTTGTTATTTTATTTATATATATATAAAACAGCTATTTTATAGCATATATGTAAGACACATCAAGCTTATATAAATGCCTTATTTTCAAAACAGGCTCTGAAAAGGGGTTTCAGAAGTCAAGGCACGTGGCTGTGTCATGCCAGACAACCACCACAATTCCCACCTCCCCACACCCGCGGTTCCTGGCAGCCCCACAGCTCCTGCAGGAGAGGACAGACCACATAAAACGCAACTTTGGTTTTCTTGGGCTTGGTTTTCTTAGAAAATGGGATATTTTTGACGATTTAATCCTGCTGGAAAGCCTTGAAAGCAAGAAAAGAATTTACAAATCCCTGTCTACTGCAGCACAAAGGAGAAACATCACCTGTTCACGTGAAAATAGATTCATAAGGAAATGCCCTGTGCTCGACACTGGTGAGGCCCCACCTGGAGTGCTGTGTCCAGTTTTGGGTCCCTCATGACAAGAAAGACACTGAGGTGCTGGAGCGAGTCCAGAGAAGGGCAACGGAGCTGGTGAGGAGTCTGGAGCACAAGTCTTGTGAGGAGCGGCTGAGGGAGCTGGGGGTGTTCAGCCTGGAGAAAAGGAGGCTGAGGGGAGACCTTCTTGCTCTCCAGAACTCCCTGAAAGGAGCGTGTAGTGAGGTGGGGGTCAGTCTCTTTTCCCAAGTAACAGGTGATAGGACAAGAGGAAACAGCCTCAAGTTGCACCAGGGGAGGTTTAGGATGGATATTAGGAAAAATTATTACTCTGAAAGGGTTATTAAGCATTGGAAGAGGTTGCCCAGGGAAGTGGTTGTCACCATCCCTGGAGGTACTTAAAAGACAGGTAGACACAGTGCTTGGAGATGGGGTTTAGTGATGGTTTTTGTCAGAGTTAGGTTGATGGCTGGACTCTACAATCTGAAAGGTCCCTTCCAACCTGGGCAATTCCATGAAAATACAACCCCACAAATGACCTCATTAGCAATACTGTGCAGCCACCCTGCCGCACCTGCTGGGTTTGAGGGACCAGACTGGGTGGATGTTTTTCCCTGTGAGGACGGTCAAGCAGTGGAGCAGGTGAGACCAGCAGGTCCACCCTTGGCAGCTTCTGAGACCCAACTAGATAAAGCCTGGAGCTCCCTCGCCTGATCTCCGCTTTCAGAGAAGGTTGGACCGGATGACCTCTGGAGGTCCCTTCTGACCTGGCTTCTACCTTCAAGAAAGAGAGCAACCTCCCAGCTGCCCCTTGTTAACCCTCTTTAAGGCCACCAGACCACTTCAGGGGCCTTTCTGTGCGACTCTAGAGTAGCAGCACAAGTGATTATGCCGAGGAAAGCTAGTCACACTTTGTCAAGGCAGGAACCACCGTGCTCCCTCAGCCAGCCCATCACACGCTGCCAACACTTCTCTTGGACAACCGTTTTCATCCCCCAGCACCCCCAACGACCTACTTACAAGTCATAAGGTTGCTTGCTGTTGAAATACCTCTTAAACTCAGAAAAACAAAACAAAAAAGAAACACTACTTTTTTTCTTTTCATCACAGGTCCAATTTCTTGCATTCAATGTTTAAAAATGCTCCGCAGTCAATCACATTTCAGAGGGAAGAGCGACCTAGAGATCCTAAAAGCAGAAATTGGTGCGCGAACACATTTTAACATGGGTATCTGCATGAGAGACTCGGGGCCGAGGCCGCTGCAGGAGAGCTCTTGGACAAGGCCAAGGAGACAGGTCCAGGCTGACCAGAAACGGAGTAATTGGTGCATTTTTTTTTATTTGCTGTTTAACTGCTGCTATTCAGCATAGTTGGTCAACTTTCAATGCAGCATTTGGACAACAAAATAAATATTTAGCAAATCAACTTAGAAGTGAAACAGAAGCGTGACCCATGGCCTCTCCTTGCAGGTGCCTGAATTTCCACCTCAGGGCTCTTTCTTAAGGCCTGAGACTTGATACTAACGTTCACAGGGGTAAGGACCTCTTCACAGGGGTACAAAAGCAGCACCCAGCTAATTATGTCTCACTATACCAGGGGTAGCAGCTACTCCAACTCTCCTTCCACTGGGAAAAGGGACTGGAAGGCAGGAGTCTCTCTCAAACAATGATATTTAGAAACCGCCAGGTCTGGTGTCAGGAGGAAGCATTGCATGTTTACCAGAAACAGCAATAAAAGATTGGCACCCAGGGGACTTCAGTGCCCAAATCCCACTTTCTCACACACCAGAGTGGCACAGTGGCTTTCCAAATCGTAGCTGAAAATCTCTGTTGTTAAGCCTGAGAGTAGGAATCCCCATGGTTTGGCTCTTAACAGCTGCAAAAAGCATCCACGTCCCTTCCCACCCTGCGTGGAGGTCTCTAACCTGACAGATCGGCACAAGGAGCCCCACGGCCCAGCCAGCCCCAGCACCCCCCACTCACCGCCACTGGATCCTCCCCTGGCAACCCGGCGCATCCATTTCACACAACCCACATGGCGTGAAATGCTCCCCCAGCAAGGCATCATCTTGCGCACAACTTCGCACTCCTCTCCTGCCACTGAGCCTGATGCTGCCTGAAACTCACTCACCACCAAAACATCATCACCTGGGATGAGTCAGGGTTTAAGACGATCGACAGCTCAGGGCTGCCAACAACCCCTCTGCTCCCCTCCCGCTGTTGAGTCCTTCGACTTTAGGGCAATTTTGTGTATGTGGACATCACCTCAGCCAAGCATTTTGGGGGCCCAGCAACAGAGACTGAACCTCTCTGGTGGTCTACCATTTCCCTTTAACTAGTCTACCTCCCCCGTCTCATTACAGCTCATGTTATCGCAATCATCCCCTGATTAACCAGCAGAGCCCTTGCTCTTGGGCAATGCTTTGCAGATGTCAAAAGCCAAGGTGCAAAGTCTGTGGCTTGGAGACAAGAAGAACCTCTCCCTGCAAACCTTGGTGGTGGCCACCCCAGCGCCCACCCAGGAAGGCTGCCCGAGGAAGAGGAGGCGTTACCTGGGTGAGGTGCGGGTTGGGGTTGAAGCCGCACTGGTTGCAGACTTTGCTGTGACACTGGGTGCAGGCGTTGAAGTTGGGCTGGCCAGGGGAGGAGGTGAGTTCTGTCGTCTTGCATATGGGGCAGAGGGTGCTGCTGGGGAGGGGGGCGATCTGTGGGACTGAGTAGGGAGAGGTAGGGGTGCTGCCCCGGTCCGGCGACACCGAGGGAGACCTCCCCGAGCCCTGGCTCCTGGCGTCCACCTGTAGCATCTTCCGTGGTCCCTCTGCCGACGGTGTGGGCTGGCCCCGGCCTCTCATCTCCCGGGGGCTCTGGGAGCTGGGCACAGTCTGTGTGAGGGAGGGGGATGCTGACCGCTGGCCCGCGGGCTGGTCCAGCTGCTCTGGTCTCCTTGGCGCACTGAAACACCATTAAAAATACACAGAATAAGCCTGGATTTAGTACGTTCAAATCATGGCAGTCAATGCAGAAAACCTCTACAACACCCTCTCCACCCCCGAAGTGCCAGCTCAGCTGAGAAGGCATGGCCAAACCAGGCTGCAAACAGGGGAAGCTGTTCAGATGGGCAGAAGGATACGCTTTACCTTACGAAATGAGGCACAATTTCAGCTTTCTCTTATATAACCCCACAGCAGAGATGTAATTGAATTATTCAGCGTATTCCAAGTTGAACTTTGGTCAGAAATTTGCACAGAAAACAGGAATGGGAAGTTAGGGGTAGCTTTGCCTCCTTCCATCCAGGGCCTCCCCAATACTTCTCCAGCACGAAGAGGCAGCAGCAACTCCAGTTTGCAGATTGTGGGGCCCTTTCTGCCAACCCACCCTAAACCATCTTCTCACAACCTACTTTTATGAGCTGCTGTGAAGCAAAAGGACTGTAAAGAGCCCTATTCATCAAAGGAAAACCCCTCCAGAAGCCCAAAGGAGGCAGAAGAACTACTTACACACCCTGGCTCATCAAGCTGCCCCCATGCAAGTCACAGGTGAAAGCAACCGAGGGCTTGTTTCCCCGGGAGCCACAGCAGTGGAAAATTAAGAGAGAGGGCATCAGCTCTGCTTTAGTAATCGTTACTAAATCTAGAAGCGTGGGGGAGAGGAGCTTGGGTGGGCTGGCTGCCCACAGCTGAACTGTATTCTGGGTGATGGGAGTCTTGGCTGGGCAGAAAACCAGCCGGGATGCACCAGGTGGCCAGGACAGGGCTATGAAACCTTCCCATGAAACCCCAGCTGCCCAGAAGGAGCAATGCTGAGCTCAACATCGTGCCTGCTGCTGCTCAGGCAGCAGTCCCCACAGCCTGCGTAGGATGCTCAGCACCCCGCAGCGTGTGCTCCCCGCCACCCCACAGCTCAGGGAGAGGGACCAGTGGCCCCAGGGAGCTCTGGAGCATCTTCAGCTGCAGAGGCTTTGAGTTCTGGTGCTGGAGAGCAGGGCATGAGGTCCCACACATCCCACCTCCCACGTTATCTCAGCGCAGGTGCCCTGCCCCATGCTGCTGGCAGACCACAAGCGCATGAGAGTGAATCTTCGATGGAAGATGTTTGTGTAATTACTGGGGGGTTTAGGTAACAGAATCATCTGATGCATGTGCTCATCAAGTATTTCTCAAAAAGGCAGAAGCCCTCGTGCCCTTACTACCTGCGATCTACAGCTGTTTAAGGAGAAATATTACTCAGACTCTCAAATTTAATAAATTGTTGATTTACCCAAGCAGGGTCTGACCTTATAAAGGTTTAAAAAGGGAACTTAAATGCATAAAACTAATGAAATTCAAAGTGCATGTTGCCACAGTAATAGGAAGCTGGATGAAAATAAATATTAAAATAGCACTTTGGGAATATTTTTCGGCTGCAGATTGAAACCCGCTTCTCTGACAGAGGAATCGCACGATAATAATAACAAAGCGAAGCAATAAGGGAGTAACGGATCTGCTCCAGCCTAAAGAGCAAATGGCACCTGGCCCTGCAGCAAGACACCTGCAATAAGGGTGGTTCACGCACACTGCTCCTCCATCCTGAATTCTGACGCCCTTGGGTTGGGAATTGGGATTCACCTCCTAATGCTGAGGGCTGCAGAGCTGCTGCCCCGTAAAACATGTGGCATCTGAACCTGGTGGGTACGGGAGAGCTCAGTCCCTAGGCACCAGCAGAAAGTACTGTCGGAAAGCAAAATACATTTTCTCTCCTTAAATTTAATTCTTATAAACCCAGGGTTTATGTATTAGAATATGTACTATCCTAATGGTGTATTAAACAACACTGAAATCACAGTATTTGAAAAAATCAAGGTCTATGGGGTCAAATAACCGTTGTTTGGAGCAAGAGAATGGTTATTCCACTGCAAATTTCACAATTCAAATGTTTGCCACCAAGTGGGAATTCTGACTCTGAGCCAGCTCTGACCACAGCAATGCCACTCAACTACGGATTCGCTTCCCAGCTCAGGGAGAAATGTAAAAAACTTACAGCAGCCCGCCACGGTGGAAGCCTTTAGCAGTATATTAGTAGCTACCACCTATTTTTGCAGCTGGTATTGGTAGTACTAGCACTCTGGATTACTTAGTTCAAATATCTTTCTTTAAATAAAGGTTCATTTTTTTGCTTAATGATTTTTTTTCAGCAAATCAAGGTGAGGAGCACTGTACCTCTAAAGCTGCTCCATCAAGAGGAGCTGCCACACAAGGCACAGGAAAGTTTACTACATTTCCTACCCAAAACAGTCTGTGGCTCTCTTGAAAAAGCTAAAACCCATGAGAAAAAAATACACAAAATGCTGTTATTTCGCCTTGAGCATCATTCCTGGCGCCGAAGAGGGAGGAGGGCAGTTGGGCACTCGCTGTCCTGTGGGACAGTGCTGTTCCAGAGACGCTCTCCCAGTCCGGGATGGAGCTCCTTCCAGCTCCCTTCACCTTTTCAGATGCAAAGAAAAGCCGCGCACCACCTCCATCCCACTCCCAGCAGCCGTGTCACCCTGTGCATTTATATCATCGCTGCATTTATTTATTTTATAATTATCCGAGACGCCTCAGCTGGCCGCTGACATGGGCTGAGCTGTCTCTCGTTTGCATCAGTGGAATGTTTCCATGAAATGTAAAGACCAGAAGGAATCATCTTGTCTGTCAAATACAGTAACTAAATACAGGAGAGGTGCCCCAGGGAAGAACAGGAGAACAGCCATATTGAGTCAGATGCAGGCCCACGCTCGTTGCATCTTTTGCTAGGACGCTCCAAGGTTTGTATGTCTTGTACCCACCTATGAACCCTTTTGCTGTCGTTGTACAAGTCCAAACTGCAGCTCATCCACTTTTTTCCCATACAGCCCTCTTTATCCCTGACAAAAGCATTAACTAGCGGCAGGATGCTAACCAGTCCCAAAGGAATCCCCCCCCGGTACCACTAGATCGCTCGTTAACAATTAGATTGAGATGTCTTGATAAGGCAGGATTTCACCCATTTGATGGAGGCTGTATTGATTTTGCACCCCCCTCACTGTTGAATTAGTCATATTGGGTGATACTCAAACATCTCCGCTGGGTCCGAATCCAGCAGCGCTCTCACAGCTACCAACAGAGTTATCATTATGTCCATGTAAAAAATATCAAGTGCATTTGACTAAGCTTATTAACAATTATACCATTGAGGTTTCCATTTATTATATTCTGTCTATTAATGCTTTATCAAGAGAAGGTCAGTCAGGCAGCTCTATTAACGTGCCCGCAGTCACTGGCAGGTTGGGCAGCCAGGAAGACGCCGTTTTCTTCTCATTTTTTATTTTTAAATTGAAAAACAGCGGCTTGCTTCTTGCTTTCTAAACCTCCCTCCATTCTCCAGCGCAAAGCTGACACAGCATCACTCCAAGCTACAGCCAGCCTCCTCCCCCGTTGCAGCCCAAGCAATGCCCACCACCAGCTCTCTGCCCCTCCGCCTCTTCCCCAACCTCCTCCACGGTTGTCGGACCTCAACTCCGACTACCATTTGACCACAGGGCATCGAACCAGCCACGGCAGCAGACGGCACCAGCCTCTGCTTTCTGCAGAGAGGAATATTGCATGTCACTGCCCAGAAGTACGTGGGGTGGCCCTGGGTCTGCAACATCCCCGAGTTTCACCCCCAGCTCTGTGGCAGATCCCTGCCACCTTCTCTTACCTTCCCTACGCTGTGAAAGAAGCACCTGCCTGTCTCCCGACATGAAGAACTGCAAAAAAAACCCCACAAAAATTAACCCTCAGCTCCGTACAAGAGGGGAGGCTAAAGTGCACATTGCTTGCCACCTATCCCAGAGCTAAAAGTCACCCCGACAGATTAATCTGTACCCAGGTCTGCTTCTCCGTCAGATACTTCTGATTAAAAAGGCACGGAACTTCCCTTGTTCCACTGGGGAACAGGCAGGGATATGAAACCAGCCTTTCTATTTAGGACTGGTGCAAGCATCCTGGCAGGCTGGGAGGAGATGGAGAAGGATGAGGAGGGAGCAGCTGACTGAGACGATCAGAAGCACAAACAGCATAATGAAAACCCAGGGTCAAAGCGATCCTTCACCAAATCGAGCGGTGGAGGATGTCACAAGCATCTCAGATTTTTTTCCTGTCTGATTTTTTCCCTTCTGCAAAAACGTCAGGTTTTCCACTGAAACAGCAAGAGTTGGGAAGGCTTGAAAAACAAAAATCCTATTTACAGCCCAAACAAATGTTAGATTGTTTGCTGTTTAATGTTTAATTTCAGAAAAAAATTATTTGTCCTAAGCCTAACTTTTGATGGCATAGCGGCACCAGTGAAAAGATGTCAGCAGCTTTAGGGAAGATGAAAGCCATAAGGTGACAGAGCAGTGGTTTACAATCCTGCTCCAGTAAATTGGTACAGCCTGGTTATTTGGGAATTCCTAGGTAAAGTCAGGGCCTGTAGAAGGGAACTGCTCTGATTTCAATCAAGTAGGTTCACTGGTGCCACGAGACTTTTACAGACGAGACCCAAGCTTGGAGCTAGCATCCCACAGGTGTCAACAAGTCCTTTTCCATACAAGATGCTGCCGTGGGAGCAATAACCATTGCAAGGGAAATGCCAACACCATTAACATCTTGGCTATAAAATCATAGAATCATAGAATCATAGAATGCATTGCATTGGAAGGGACCTCTAAGGGCCATCTAGTCCAACCACCCTGCAGGAAGCAGGGACATCTTCAACTAGATCAGGTTGCTCAGAGCCTCATCAAGCCTGGCCTTGAATGTCTCCAGGGATGGGGCGTACACCACCTCTCTGGGCAACCTGTGCCAGTGTCTCACCACCCTCATTGTAAAGAACTTCTTCCTAATGTCTAATCTAAACCTACGCTGCTCTAGTTTAAAACCATTGCCCCTCGTCCTATCGCCCTTGCAAACAGCCCCTCCCCAGCTTTCCTGTAGGCCCCCTTCAGGTACTGGAGGGCTGCCATAAGGTCTCCCCGGAGCCTTCTCTTCTCCAGGCTGAACAGCCCCAACTCTCTCAGCCTGTCCTCATAGCAGAGGTGCTCCAGCCCTCTGATCATCTTTGTGGCCCTCCGCTGGACCCGTTCCAACAGGTCCACGTCCTTCTTGTGCTAAAATCAATAATGACATTAACCCAAATCTACACACATGGCTGGTAACTCAGTCTTGTTCAGGCGCGGTGTGTGTAAAAGCTCAAGAGAAAGGATGTGCAGTGGTTTCCCCCTCACCTCATGTCCCCTCCTTGAACACACCGGTCATGTCCGTCTGCTCGGTTGCCACCAAACCCCGCCAGTGCTCACATCCACGGCATTTCTGGTCCAAGTAAATCCTTCAGGAGATGCAACTGGGAAGCATGGATTGCATCCCTTTCTCTGTCTGGAGGATGTTTAAATGGGTCTCCTGCTCGCTGGGCAACCGATCTAATTACTGCATTATAGTATATAAAACGAACATGAAAACAAATGGCACCATCATTTTACAAAGAGCACGCCTTCTTCAGGCTTTCCAAAGGAGAGCTGGATTTGTCCATGGAAGGGAGCTCCTAGCTTCACATCCATATCAAATATAAGCAAAATGGGGACAAGCAAGTCTTTGCTATAAGTAGAAAAAGAGGAAAACCAAATGACTGCTCACCTGCAGTAAAACCAAGGGAACGAGGTGCAAACACATCGAGGTGAAGCATGAAAAGAGAGAAGACGTGTAGACACTCACACCCAAAAGAGGGAGGCTGGGTTAATGAACAAGAATTAGAGCTGCTCAGCTACGAGCAGAGATTTGACCTAGTTGGTTCAACTGAAACCCGACGTGAACATCCACATGACTGATTTTAAGAATCACTGAATATAACCTATTTAGGAAAAAAAAAAAAAAAAGAGGTAGCCAAGCAAAAGGGGAGTTGCACTCTAGGTTAAAATGGCACTGGGTTTGACTCAGAAAAACATAATTCCTAATGCTGATGGGTCGGCATAGGAACTGCATGGGATAATATCAAACATTAGCTGGTATACACTGCCTATCAGCAAGTCAGGATAGAAAATAGGACATGCAACCTTTTAATAAATAAACAGAAAAAGAAGTGTCTGATGCGGAGAGCCTCCGGTTTCAGCCCTGTGCACTGACAATCTCACAGGAGTGATGCTAAAACATCCACCGAGCTTGGGAGTCTCACTGACGGCAGCTTCCCAGCTCCGAAAGTGCTACGTCTAACACGGGGAATTCTCTATCAGACTATGCTTTGATAAAAAAAAAGAAGCAGTTACAGAATTAAAAATCAGCACCTGCTTAAATACAAATGCCCCCAACTTAATTACATTTATGTCTGCGCAGGAAGAAGTTTATAGTAGAAATGCATGTGCTGGATGGTCTAAAAACAGCGAATGCCACGCAGCTGAAAATGAAACAGAAAATATGAAATGGTGACTAGAAACTGTCAGGCAGTATTTTATTAGATGCCAACACGAGCACTCTCGCGAAAGGCCACGGTGTTTAACGAATTGCTTTTGTGAGCAGTGGAAAAACCCTGTTCTGCAGCTCTGTGCTCCAGAGTTGCTTTATCTCCATCGGGCATTTTCCCTGCAACCGAGGCATCCCTAAGGCGTGTCTCCTGATGCCCAACAGGGCATTTGAGCTCCTGCTCAAGGGTTTCACCCTATCTGGGTAATCATTCGGGTCCCTAACCGCCATCCACATACCAGTCTCACAAACACAGAGGAACATGATACCCTCTTACCCTCCACCTCCCTGTTAACCCCCACTGGGGCCAGGGTTCATGGAGGGGCTGCCAGGCAGGCGGTGGCATAAGCCACCTGCACTTAACACACCAGACTAACAACCTTCCCCGGAGGAATGGCATCCCGGCACGATGCTGCCGTGGGGCAAGCAGCACTGCCACGTGCCACCTTCCTCCTCTGGTTTTGCAGAAGATAACACACTCGGCGCTGTTGCCAGCTTTTCCCTTACTTTAAAATGCAGAGGTCTACGCAATCCATGGAAAGGTAACAAGACCCATAAGTTTTCCGGTTTACATCCACGTTACAGGTGCATGACTCGGTATTATGCAAAGTCAAGATGAGGAAAAGCCTCGGTCCACCACAAACCAGTTGTTCTCCATCTTATTAGCCTCATGTCTAGTTCAACCGAGAATCAGTCACAAGCGAACGCATCAATGTCACTCACGCTGCTGTAGGAAGCACAGTTGTCGAGAAGCGTCTGCCATCTTATTAGCTGAATCCTACGTACCAAAAAAGGGGTTTATGACTGATTTAAGCTCTAAATAAACATCTAGTTGCTTATTTTCATTCCTGCACGCTGCTTTTTTGTGTTTGTGAATCATTATCAAATGCAGTTGGACTAGATGATTGCTGTAAGTCCCTTCCAACTCAACTATTCTATTCCATTCCATTCCATTCCGTTCCATTCCATTCCTTTCTGTTCTAATTTTGCTATGTGGCAAATAAATACTGAATTTGCACCTAACTTGGTCTTGGTTGGACTAAGCATTTTCAGAGTACCTGACTCTCCCTGGGGTGCTTTGCAACACAAAACTGGAGCAAGGACTGCTCGCACCAACCAGCCCAGCATCCCCCAACTTCTCCCCAGAGAATCCCAAGGTCTGATGTCCCCTAGTCACTCTGTGTAGACCATGATGGATATCTGCAACTAAATGTAAAGCAACTGATCCTTATAGAGTCCAGAGCAGCTCAAGACCTGAACCGGAGTCAGGGGAGACTTTTGCATATCTCCCACGAGCCCTTGCAAGCCAGAAGGTCGCCGAGTGACCCGCAGACCACCACGTGCTGCTCTGAGGAGCTGCTTTTTCAGCTGCTGATGCTCGAAATGTGCAGCCACTGCTGCCAGGATCTTGGCCAAGCCCCTCAGAGCCACCAGCAACTGGAATGACAGAAAACCCTGCAGGTAATGGTCTTGGTCCAATATATATCAAAGAGATTTCTTCTGAGATAGCTTTACAGAAGCAGGCACACCAAAGCTTGAAAGATTTGAATGGGTCTCCTCTTCAAGCGATATAACTGTTGCTGAGAACATTTATGATCTTGAACTTCAAAGCATTAAAATCTCTCGGGGATAAGTGGGGTGTCCGATATCCATTCAGCCTCAGCGTCAGGGAAAATCTGTTTCCTCTGTGATAGCAGAAAACTACATGTAAAATAGAAGACACTTCTCAATGGTGATGCACTTAGCTGCATGGCTTAAGGGGAGCGGTACAGCCAGCGGCGGGGAGCCAGGAGGGCACAGATGCAGAGCAGGAGCCCTGGCTCTGCCATGCCTACGGACACACTGGCCCTGGGGTGAATGTGGAGCTGTTAGAAAGGTCTGCTGGATTTCTGACCCAGCATCTGCATCTCTCCAGGCACTTAGGAAGTACCTGGAAGATATCATAGAATCATAGAATTGTCAGGGTTGGAAGGGCCCTTAAAGATCATCTAGTTCCAACACCCCTGCCATGGGCAGGGACATCTCCCACTAGATCAAGTTGCTCAGAGGCCCATCCAGCCTGGTCTTAAAAACTTCCAGGGATGGGGCTTCCACCATCTCTCTGGGCAACCTGCTCCAGTGTCTCACCACTCTCATGGTGAAGAACTTCTTCCTAAGGTCACTCTGAATTGAACCATCTCTAGTTTTAATCCATTCCCTCTAGTCCTACCATTACCTGACATCCTAAAAAGTCCCTCACCAGCAAGGAGGAATGGTAGCTCTTCCAGTGTATGGGTGCAGGCAGTAGCTCAGCTTTGGACCATTGGAGGTGGTGAAGACCAGCCTTGAAGACCTCGTGGAGGGCTGGAAGAAGAAAAGGCAGTGGGCACCCCAGCTGCTGGCGTCCAGGATACTGCTGAAGGGGAGGATGCTCAGCACATCTGCCCGACTGCAGGACTCATTAAGTACCCCCGCATTGAGCACAGCAAACTCCAGATTAATTCAGGTGAGGGCTGGGGGTGGCCATGCTCAGGGGATGCTGCAAGCTGGACAGTAAAGCGGGCTGCTGCTTGCAGAGCTCCTCTTTATTGCAGGACTTGGAAGGTCTGCAAGAAATGATGAAGAGCCCTGCCACTGAGATACGCCCCTGCCACCAACACCGGGAAGCACGTAGAGAAAGGGCGCCTTGAAATGGCGATAAATGTCCCCAGAAGTCACAGTGAGGTGCAGGCTGGAACTGCCTCTTGAAGCTGATTTCCACCTGCAGGTGGATGTTTGGCCTCCATATCCTTCCCGGGTCCAACTGATTGCTGTAAGTCATTTATGCATGTTAAAAATCGTAATCTATAAAGGGTCACAACAATCTTGAAAATACTGCGGGCACCAGAAAGGACAAGTGTGACAGGGAGAGTACCCCAGCCAAGGAGCAACCGCTCCCCTCTGCACCCACCCATCTTATAACCAAGCTCTAGCAATTAAACGGTAAAAGAGCTGATTGCCACAGTGACATTTAACTAAAGACTTTTGTCCCGGTAAAGCTAAGAGCAGGTATTACTGCCCTGTATTTATGAAATGCCAGCAAAGCCAAAAGATAAACCACGGCATGAAACTAAGGAATTTTTATGGCACGTCGTTCATGAAAGCTTATCTTGTAAATCTATGATTATTCATAGAACATTCAAGAATTCAGCAGCTGGAAGAACAAGTTGAAAAACTGCAGAAGAAGCTCAAGACAGCGCAACAGCGATGCCGGCGTCAGGAAAGACAAATTGAAAAACTGAGCGCGATCATTCAGTGACAGAAAGAAAAAGACATATTGGCAGGAAAAGGCCGTGCGATTCTGCCCAATGACTATTTAGAAGTTGTAGAAGTACCTGCCTAGAAGCCATGAACATCAGTTTTCACTTTGCTAGGCCAAGAAATTTAGTTTAAAGAGCCTCAAGAGCCTCTCTGATTGTAATTGTCGGCAACACAATATTTTGCTTAGGTTGTTAACTATTCCCTAAAGCAACGCAGGATAAAGCTACCTGCTCTTGACTTCGTCTCAAAGCGCCTGCTTTGAGATGCCAAAACTGACGACAGAAACTTTCAGTGAGGGTGACCGTAATAGACTCAGCCTCAATCTACTGCAGGATTGGAAAAAACCACACAAATACACATGACTAATATTTAAAGTTTGTTAAAAAGAAATTAAAAGCAGCAGGCGGAAGGGTAAGAATGGGAAGTTTCCATGGCACCTGTTAGCACATTAAAGCCTCAGGCACAAGAAAGGGTTCAAGGCATGGCCATAAGAAGGCAATATAATGAAAGACTGGAGCAAATAAGGCTACAGGAGTAAAAGGAAATCCTTCAAAAAGTAAAAATTGTATCTAGATGAGGAAAAAACAAAACCCCCTAAATTTTTGGCAAATTAAATTTAAAAACCTAATCAAGCATGCAAAAAAAAAATAATAATCCCGTAAGGAACAACTCATAAATTGGGCCAGAAAAAAGATTTTCCAAAACTTTAGAAGTAGGAAATCTGCCAAAGAATCTGGGAAACTGAAAGAAGATTGAAACACAACAGAAATATTTAAGGAATGCAAGACTGTTGAAGGAAAGATAAACGCAACACTTGCCATGCTGTTTGCTAAGGAGAAATTTATGAAGGTTCCCACACCGGAACCGTTTCATATACAGGATTAGTCTGAAAAATGGTCTCACTAGGAGAAATGTTAGCATAAAAAATCTAGAAAGAAAGAAGGGAAAAAAAGAAGTAAAAGACGGTGAAATAAGGAGAAGCCTTCTTGTGGGTTAATAACTCATCCCAATTTAGGACGCCAAGGACAGAGGTAGATGGTCAGGTTTTCATAATCAGAGTTACAGGACCCTGCCATAGGATAAATAAATGGGATATATTCATAAATGGCCTGGGAAGGAAGGAAATAATGAGTGGGACAAGTCTGCTGAGCTATACAAATTTATTCAGAGTATTCAAAGCTAAAACTGAATGCAAAGAGCTTTAGAAGGCTCTCCTGAAATGGATGTCTCAAAACTCCGTGGCAGGTGAAATCCAAGGTCAAGAAATGCAGAGTAATGCACAGAAGATAAGACAACCATAGCCACGCGTAGTGATGGGCTCTGATATTGCCGCTCTGCAGAGTTCTTCAAGCCAGTCTGGACAGTTCTCAGAAAATGTCAATTTAATGCTCATCAACAAATATAGAACAATCTACAAAAAAATAGACAATTAAGTTATTTTGGGAAAAATGCATTCTGGAAAGCAATTCAAAGAGAAGAGCAGAGGCAGCCCGTTCCCTTGACTTGGTTCTGGCTTTTCCCCCACCCTCGTAGAAAAGATCTGGTTTTGCAAGGCTCCCTTTTGAGTTTTAGGCTTGATTTAGTCAGGGAGTGGGAGGGATTTCTGCGGCTGTTGGCCCGTTGTGGGTAAGCGCGTGCTCCAACACCGAGAGTGGTTTGCTGTTGGATGGTAAAAAGAGATAAATCTCTGGGGTCTGGCTCCACCAGGACAGCATTCACAGTCCTGTCCCCACCACCCACGGGTCCCTGTGCTTCTACGAAACCCCTGGCAGCAAGAAGTTTGCCTTTGACCATTAAGAAGCTGGGAAGACAGCAGGGTCCTTTTTTGGATGAGTTCCACCCATGCTCCGAAATTAAAAGCTGATGCAAAAAAATGTATCATTATCCATCTCCATGACAGCTTGAGTCAACCGAACTCAGCCCGGAACAAAGAACAACACTCATTCCAGGCATAAAAAATAGGAAGATCCATCAGAAAGAGAAGTGCTGTTAAAAAAGAGGCGGTAATGACATACCAGAAAGAAACCGGCTTGTATTTTTAGAAAAAGGAAAGAAAAACCCAGTTAAAACAGCAATTTCCAGGAGAGGAAGTCAGAGTACCATACTGCGGAGAGACACACGGCTCCTGGCAAATGCAGCGAGCAGCAACAGAAAAATCCTGACTTTGCACCCCTATTTGTTTGAGCCTGGGCAAATGGAACACGAGACCTAATATATTTCTTTTTTGCATCTGTGAAAAATTGCAGCATTTTTATCCATCCCGCAATTGTGTCTTTGCACCTCACAGCATTTTCGCCATCCCTCCAACTCTTCCTCAGGCCATTTAGGTCCTTAATTATCTTTTTTTCTTGCCTCAGGTTACATCTAAGGTGTGAAAGAGCAATCAAGAGAAGATCATTTGGGCAGGGGCTGAGGAAACAGGGATCAACTCATGTCTTCCCCAAAGACCTCCAAGTACTGTGCACGTAGAGGGGTACACTGTAAAACTGATGCGCCCACGCTTCCCTACAAGGAGGAGACATTCCTGTCCAACGTGGCCAAACACCCTTGGGTGAAAACTTCACACCAAGTTGTGGCTGTCAGGAACAATTCTCAGCTGCAGAAGTTTCTCCATCACAGACGTTCTCCACACCACCACACGTGGTCTAACAATGTCCATTATTGAAGACAAGACCGCGGTTGCATGTGCCTGCTGGGGACGCAGCACCGGCACTGCCAGCAACTGCCTTGTGCAGGATGGGGTGAATAGAGCTGTTTGTGTGTCTTTCTGGTTTTCGGAGATTTGAATTGGAAGCTCAAATGCCAACAGCAAACCAAACTCACCATTAACAAACATTTTTGTGTGTAAAACGGGTCACTTGCAACAGGAAAGAAAAAGCTAACCCAAAGTATAACGCATTACCAACACCGTCAGAGACACCATTAACTTCAATGTTTCAAGCTGTTCAGTTTAAACATACTTTTGAAATAGGAGAGTCTGAAATTCCCCTGCCAAATTCTTTATAGGATCAAAGGAAAACACTTCTCCAGCGTCTGCAATTCTTTGAGGTGCTTTGTCCCTACATGCATTTCCCTGCCGCACATACCTCAGACCAGAACATTTGTCCCCAAAGAGACTAACGCAGCTGCATATTTGATGTATCTGTCCTCGTGGTCCCATCAAAAGGCTGAACTTGGCAGAAATGGAAGCAGGTAAAATTTAAGGCTGACAAGTTTACTTGATAAGTGAACCGGATTTTAGACATGTTGATAAGTAAAAGGCATTTTATTACTACCCGAAGCAGCTAGTTGATTTTGTTTGCACATCTCAAAGAAAAAGAAAGATGTGATAATTTGTTCATTCAGAGTGCTTGGAACTGTATTTTTAGTTAACGATAGGTGGAAATTAAGTTGGTAATTACTGACATGGATTGGATGAAACTTGAGTTGTATGGCCAACAGGAATCATATCCTAACGAATTAACCAAGGCAGCTAGGAGATACTTCAAGATGAGAAAGGCAGATAAAATAAAGTACAAAAGGAATGCTTAAGGAGGTACTTCTTTACATTTTTTCCCCAGAGTGACGTTTCTGGACACCTTATTTTTGCCAGGCTAAGGTAACCCATGGCATATAATGTAGTAACACGGACCATCTCTTCCACTCAAACAAGAACTCATGTTCTGTCATAATTTTAGTGTAGCCAGTCCAAACCCAGCCTAATAAAGTGGTAAAAGGGCTCTGCTTGCTCTGACAATCACCGCCACAGAAGGTTCAAAGGACAGCAAAGGACCGAGGACCACATGCCCCCTCTGCTGCTCTTCTGCCGCTGAGCCCTGGGCGGTAGGATCTCACCCAGAGGGAGGAGGGCAGGCTGGGGGTGCGCTCGCAGGACCAGCAGACTCAAAGATCTCCACTCTATATAAAAATGGAAACAACCCGTCTTTTCCTCGCCTGCTTCGCAGCTACAGGATTCCCAAGCAAAACATCCACAACAACTTGCAGACAGCCGGGGAAAAGGAGAAGGCTTGGAAATTTCCGCTCCTTGGGACTACAAAGGGAGAGTTGGGGCAGATGCTGAGCAGCACTGACCAATTTACAGCCATGTAAGCAGTATCCAGCATCACCTCCTCACGTACGCCCGCGTCAGGAGTATTTATGGAAAGCTACCGATGCTGCCTGGCCCCGACACAATGTGCTCCGGCACTATCTGCTGCAGACATCTTGCAAATTCATATCGGAGCAGACGCAGCCCAGGGATGTGTTTTGGGAGCAGCCTGGCAGCGGTTTCCTCACCCTCCTAAGAGCCATTCCCAGCAGGAGAGGAGAGTGGCGAAGGTCCGCAAGGGCAGCAGTCCAAAGGATGGCTACCAAAACCTGTCCGCTCCTTGCCCAGGTGACCGTGCAGTTTTCGTATTGATAGCACTCCTGCTCCATCAAGAAAACTTGCTGTGAATGGGTTAAAATAAACCCAGAACATGGTGGCTTGCCATCAGTGGGCAGAAGATGCAATTCAGGGGCGAAAGTGGGAAAGATCTACATCAAGGACAACACGTGGTTCACCGCGTCCTATTGCTGGTCCTACAAGGTCTACATGAATGGGTCCCAAACTTGGAGCCCCACAACGAGTCCCAAACTTGGAGTCAATAACACAACAGAAGTTACCATAGACAAGCTAATGAAAAAGCATATTGCAAAATTAAAATGAAAAAAAAAAAAAGCAATCCATAGACTTGGAGGTTATTGCCAAGCGCAATGAGAAGGGCTGTGACCACCTTCAACCCAGCTTGGCTAGGGCAACGCTTGCCCAACTGCAGCGCAGACGTACCTCGAAAGGCTTCAACCATCAGCATTTACTCTGGCAGTTAACTGGGAGTTTAGTGTTTAAAGAAAGAAAGAAAGAAAGAAAGAAAGAAAGAAAGAAAACGAACCAAACAACAATTTGTCTCCCTAAGAAGATTAATAGGTGCATTTAAAGAAATCAGTCTGTAGGCTTAATGAGAAAGAGGCAGCAAAATCCTAAATGTGAGACCTCCTACAGTTTTTCAGTCCAGCTGTACAATCAAATAATAGTTTATGTAACTGGGATTGGAACAAAATAAATTAAAAGTAATTTCATGTTTCATCAAAGGAAAAAGTACAGTTCGGAGTCAACATGGAAAAAGATCTAGTTCAGCGCTGCATTTTCCCCAAGCCTTTCATGAGCTTCGTATTATCAGCTGATTTGTTTTTTTCAAAAGACGAAGGCAAATTACCAACTCCCTTAAGAACTTATTATACATTTCCAGATTTCAACTATTCCTATTTTATAACTCGTAACTTCACATATCTGTAACTGAAATGTTTTCTTTAGCAGATGAAAGAAAAAAAAAACCCACCACGCTGTTTTTCCCAGGCTGCAATCTGTTTTTCTGGTTTAAAAAAAAAAAAAAAAAAAAGTGGTTAACAGCTACAACATGTCAGTCTTGGAAAGTAATTCCCACATACAGTTTCATCCTTTCACAGACATTAAATATGGCAAAATCTCTTCACACTCCTCACGTCTAGACTGATGAAGGAGGGACGCAAGCTACCAACAGACTCTTTCTGAGACTGGGGAACCCACAGAGGACCCAGTTGGGTCTCACGTGGGCTTGTAAGAGGGGCTGGACCCCTTTGAATCCATTTAATAGCTAAAAAAGACATGTCTAACATTGACTTCACACCCGCGTACAACTTCCAAGGACAGGGCATGCTGAGAAGGAGCGCCCTGAGACCACGTCAGGAGAGGTCACATACTCCAAGCATCTACTAACAGAGCTCAAAATCCATAAATAAAGCCCAATTCCAAAATAAACATCCATGTTCACAAGGCTACAATCCTCAGGGGAGCACCGTTCCTGCAAATGGATGTGCACTGGAGCCAGGCTCTCAGCTCAGTGTCAGCCTCATGTCCCTCTTGGGAACTGGAGAAACCTGTCAGCCCCCATGGCTGGGAAAGACTCAAAACAGGCTAAAAAGGCAATATTCTACTGGCAGGGAAGGAAAAAAAAGGAAAAAAGGTTCACAGGCTGCTCTCGGTTATTGACATCTGGCCTCTGAAAGTTTCCCTACCCTGTGATACCTATGCAGACGTCTGAGCCTGCGGCACCCTGGGCCGGGTAGAGGAGGGCATGCCAACCACAAACAGACCGGCTGGAACACTGAATTTTGTCACATCTGCGCCGAGAGACATTTTGGTTCAAGGTGATTTTTTTTTTTCCCCCCACGGCCTTCAGAGGAGCTGTCAAACCCTCCACCGAAAGCTATTCAGCGTGTGAAACTGCTTTGTCACGTCTGAGAAACTGTGGTCCCTGGCAGGTCCCGGAGCCAAGTGAAGAACGGTTAGTCATACCTGCTCTGAGAAACTCAAAATTCAGCAACATTTCTCAAGCAGTCCGGATGCATTTTCCCTTTGAGTATCTCCTTGCTCTAGATTGAGTTATAGCTGTCAAAAAAGGGGGAAACACTCTGAGAAGAGGGCAGGAGATGCTCTTCTCGTAGGGAGCAGCAAGGCGTGCTCAGGCAGCAGAGGTTGAGGTGACTGCAGGTGGGACAGGCAGCAAGCCACAGGCGGGAGATGGCACCTGGCACCTCACATGGGATTCAGAAACTGCAGGACATCCTGGGCAGAAGTCACAGCACAGCACGGAAGCCTACTCGCAGAGAATGAGAAAACACTGAGAAACACTGGGATGGCCTCGACGGTCTTCAGGGAGGAGAGAAAGAGGCTCTCATGGGCCAGAGGAGCCTGTGCAGAGCTTGCTGCAACTCGGGAAGTCACTGCGTAACCACAATGTGGTGAGAAGGGTTGGTGTCCATACCCTTCCTTACCTCCTGTACCACCAGCTGCCTGGCTGCGAACATGGAAGAGAGGGGCATGGTGGACAAGGGTAGGACCATCATATGATCTCCAAAGGCTCAGCTTGGAGTCCTTACCCATGTGCCAAGGGCTGCCCCCACTGCGTCCCAGCCACGCAATGTGCCCCGTCATCTGGCTGCAGAACCAGAAATGAGTGACCGTAGCAGCCACCATCGCTCCCCACTGCGAAACCGCCTGCCCAGGATGGCCCAGGTCCAAGGCTTGAAGGTGTCGTTATCCCTCAGGAAAGACAAACGGAAGTTAAACCACATCTGCATGTCTCCAGCACGTGGACTAGCGCAGGCAAATCAAAGCTGCATTTTGGCTTTGCAACACAGAGCGTCTCATTTAAGATCTTAGTTGTTACCTTGTTAGTGGGACTATACAATGGGGTGTCTAATGGTGTCTACCAGCAGGTAGTGGCCCAGAGGTCTCCTCTGGTCCTGTGCTCCTATGTTTGCCCACCGGTACCTTACACCCATGTTGCAGTCACTTGGCTCTTGGACAACTGAGCCCATCATCAGCAAGCACTGATGGTCTCTGAGTGGAGACATTCATCTTGGTTGCCCTGGGATAAAGGCTCTTCCTATTGTCAGGAAGCGAGAGGAGGACATGGGCAGCCTGCTGAGGTGACCCGTGAGCACTGGGTTTTCCAGAAGGACTGCTGCTGCTGCAGGGGACACTAAGGGCAGGGACAGGAGAAAGGTCTGGGGACAGACAGGGCAGGAGAGAGGGTTTTTTGTTGTAGCTCTTCTTAGAAGATGCCTAATACACTTCACTGCATTAAATATACACGCATTTTTCTTTACAGACAATGACCTAGAAACACAAGTAAATCATTTTTGACAAAAGAGAATGCACCAAACTATTTAATCACATCTTCAGGGGGAATAAAGTCAGTATGAACAGCTAATCTGCTGCACGTCGCAGAAACTATCGTTTTGGGCTGAGGGAGGCTGTATATTTTAGGAGGTGAATCTTTTATTTAAGCTTTGTGTGATCATATATCCCATCGCACCCTCTGGTAAACGGCTTCCAGACTTATTTGTACTCACTGTTTACGTACATTTCATTGCCATTTGGCTAGGTTAGACTTCTAAACTCCAGATTTGGTTTTGCCTTTGTTAGCCATCATAACGATCTCTACCATGCAGTGCCAGAAGCCAGGCTGGATGTCAAACCATCACTTCTCATCTCAAGCCAAACCATGGCACTTAAAAAAAAAAAAAAAGGGGAGAAAACAAACCAGAATAAAAATCACACTCAGACGCAGCTTTTGGTGGATCTTGGTGGATGGTGTTCCTCTGCCTCCGAGGAGCTCAGCATGGGCAGGGAGCTGCTGTCTCCTGCCCCATCAACACACTGCCCCCAGTCTGATAATGGGGCTGGGGTCTACCTTTGATATCAAACACGCAGTAGTCAGCTATAAAGAGGCCAAGGGTCAGCTAGATACCATCATCAGCACTGTTAAGTCATCTTTTATATTAAATATGAGCAGAGTACGGGAGAGGAGGCCCCCAGGAACGTGCCTTCCACCCTCCCAGTAAAGCACAGGCCAGCGCTAATAGGATGAAACGATCCCACTCCCTCTCGTAGGCTCCTAAATAGCTCCTTGGAGGCACTGGGTGTTCTCAGCGAGAAGCCAGCTCCCTGTATTTATAAAAACTTTGCAGCATCAGTGCCCTGAGAAGTGGTACAGTGTGCCCAGCGATGACTGACAGGCTGCACAGCAGCGCTTTGGGGTCACGCCGCAGCTTGGCACCTCCAGGCACTAAAAAAGACAAAAAAAATCCTGTTCATAAGAACAGTCGTGCCCATGGATTGATGCAAAAATAACAAATCTGTCATTCAAACAGACGTTTAAAAACACGGCGATGGCTCAACAGCGACGGCTCAACAGCGACAATCTCAATCTCAAGAAAATACGTGCAACGCTCATAGCAGTTTACGATGTGTGGGACCGGGATGACCATCAGCACTTGCTGTCACTCACCAGCCCAAAAAAAACCCCGAGCAGCACCCAGGAGCAGCGGCGCCCATCAGCGAAGGCAACACGATAATCTCATTTCCACATTTAGCCAAAAACCAGAGCGCCATTGCTGTGGAGCCCCTTTCACCCTACTGAGCTGACTGGTTTCTGGAAACGCTGTTTGCAGCCCGGCTGCCCATCACAGCCTTCTGCAGGAGCATCTCCTGTGCTGGGAAACCGAATCACAGAATCACAGAATGGTTTGGGTTGGAAGGGACCTTAAAGATCATCTAGTTCCAAGCCCCCTGCCATGGGCAGGGACACCTCACACTAGACCAGGCTGCTCAAAGCCTCATCCAGCCTGGTCTTGAACACCTCCAGGGATGGAACATCCACAGCCTCCCTGGGCAACCTGTTCCACTGCCTCACCACCCTCACAGGAATTTCTTCCTAATATCCAATCTAAATCTCCCCTCTTTCAGTTTGAAACCCTTACCCCTCGTCCTGTCATTACACTCCCTGATCAAGAGTCCCTCCCCAGCTTTCCTGTAGGCCCCCTTTAGGTACTGGAAGGCTGCCATAAGGTCTCCCCGGAGCCTTCTCTTCTCCAGGCTGAACAACCCCAACTCTCTCAGCCTGTCCTCATAGCAGAGGTGCTCCAGCCCTCTGATCATCTTCGTGGCCCCCCGCTGGACCCGCTCCAACAGGTCCACGTCCTTCTTGTGCTGAGGACTGCAGAGCTGAGCACAGTACTCCAGGTGGGGTCTCACCAGAGTGGAGTAGAGGGGTAGACTCACCTCCCTGGACCTGCTGTCCATGCTGCTTTTGATGCAGCCCAGGATGCGGTTGGCTGATATTGCAACAGGATTCCTAGAAAAACACCCTCAGCTGATGGCATGCCATTGTGCCTGTCATGCCAGGGGAAACCAGCGAAGAGGCAGCAGAGAGAGGCAGGGTTTGCGTCAGGCAGGCTGCGCTGGTCTGCTGGGGAGACATCCAGACGCACAGTGAGTGTTCCCCAAACTGTAATGTGCCACAGCACTCAGTACCTATTTGCGCTGAATTGGCAACGTGATGGGAAGCATCAAAACAGGCTCAGTTCACACAGCAGAGAAAAGAAGTGGCTTCATTCAGGCGCGTTGGAGAAGCAGAAGCCAGCCTGTCGCACCACCCGGCAGGACCCGCGGCATGGAGGGACCCACCAGTCCCAAGGGACGTGGTCCCTCCAGCTGCAGCACTGCTGAGCAGAGGTTGACCACCAGCACTCGGGATTATTGGGGCACAGAAAGCATCCCTGCCATAGCTGCAAACTTCCCAAGAAGGAGCCAGAGAGTCCTCCCGCTCCTCAACGGAGCAAAGGAAATCAACCCTTCCAAACTCTTCCACATTTTCCTTCCCGTGAGCAGAAGCGGACGGCACAGGTACAGCCCAGGAGCCCCCTCGCACAGTGAGAAGGTGAAGGACCACGCTGTCAGCACAACACCCAGCTTGGTTCCAGCAGCGAGAAACCCCAACCCGTGAAGCAGATTGCAAATCTGTGTGTTTGTTTTGGAAATAAAGGCATTAATATTTGATGCCAAACGTTTGGAATATTGATGAGCACGTTCACAGAAGAGGTTTTGGAGTTACTTAAGCACCCAGAATCATGCCATCTAAATTCAGTGGCCTAATGGCTGCTGTCAGAGCCATCAAAAGCATGTAAAACACCACTTGCTGGAGGGAAGACGCGTGGCAGCTGACACCGCCTGCCCATCACGGGAGAGGAAGACGAAGCGAAGCCCAGTGGGACATTTAACACAGCAAATATTTTGACTTGATCCATCAAGTAAGCCATTTTGCACTCCTCCTTTTACCTTTTATTTTGCTCACACGAGGTTTACGAGCTTGAAGCGCTGTGTATCCGTTCTTCCCCTCCTCGCTTAAAGCCAGCCTCAGCTCCCTCCTGACCCTCCAAATGTCTTCAAGCAAATAAACCAGGACTTCCTGAGGGAGGGCGCGTGGCAGGCTTTTCCACAGTGCCAGCCCCCGGTCCAGCAAAAGGCCAGGAAAAAGCTATTTTAATATTTGTGGAAAAGGTTTTCCAGTGATGCCCGTGATGGTGACATCTCTGCACGGTCCTGCTCGGGGCTCCATCTCGCTGGGAACAAGCGGCACACGGAACCAGAGAGGGAGCTGGATTTCTACGCACCTGTGGGCCCTGTCTGTAGGCTGATTTTCTGCCACACAGTCTCATCTGATGGCCTTATTTCTAGCACAGTCGTATGAAAATGGACATTGACTGCTTGTTTCTGCAAGCTTGTGAAAAAAGAAACAGAGAAACTTGTTCGTTTTTTTTTTTAAATTACTTCTATGTATGTACTTATTACCTATTACCGCTATGGTGCTCCCAGCAGGAAAACAAGCCAATGCCCAGCAAATGCAAGTGAGCTACCAAAAGGGCAGAATGGAGCATCCGAACTGTGTTAAGGCTTTTTCCAAACTTGAGCTCTTTTCTCTAATTCAGGGGAGTGCTCCTATCAGTCCTCTTTCTGCCACGTGCTTTTCTGCCACCTGATTTTTCCGACCGCTGAACAGCCCAATGCTAAACCTATAAAGCTGGGTAAATGGGACCAACGCTCAACTTGCCGTTCCAAGCCAAGCCAGGACTTTGGGGGACTTCTCGCAGCACACAGGGGAGGTGGATGGAAACTTCCCTTCTTGGTCACCTCAAGACCTTCAGCTCGCAGCCTGCCTACCTGAGGAGTCTTGAGAAATTCTGGGGTATTGAGTAAAGTGGCTTCTTTGTTACGGAAAGCAAAGGTCCCGATGGTCTCGGCCACGAGAGGAAGCTTCCTCCCAACCTCGGAACCCAGCGGCCAGCCCGGCTGTTTGCAACACGCATCTCCCAGGCTCTGGAGGAACGGCCATGCTAAAAACACCGCTGACACCACCAATGGCCCTGGTATTGGTGGCCAGTCCTCAACGCTTCCCAGGAGACCGACCCTCTTCCCCTCTCCCTTCCTTCAGCCTTAGCTCATGCATCCAGGTGTCAAAAAAAGTCCTTTATGAGCTCCACAGTAGAGCAGGAGACAGACGGGAAACCTGAATGAAGCGGGCATAAATCAGGCACAGGCAAACATGGTGGGAAACAGCAATAAAGTCTCTCTTCGGGATACCAGGAAAAACCAAGCTACGTTTCTAAACTAGGGCTTGTCCTCACTCCGCCATCCAACCCCTTTCCGTCAGTCCCTCGGGCTGCACCGCAAAACGCGCTTGTCCCTTCTGCTCCTTGGAGGAGCCATCCAGGACTCCACCGCCAGGCAGCTGGGAAGTTTCCAGTCCGAATGCATCCCTGACCAATTTGCGTTCCTTTGATCCCACGGGTTAATAACACTCCGTCTTTTCATCTCCTCTCAGGCAAGAGAGGCTCCATTTGTGCGGGCAGACACAGAGCACCCCTTCCCTCCCTCCTCTGACAGCATCCCCTCGCCGAGCACCGGAGCCAGGCACAGCGGCCCTCAGTGAGATTTCAGCCTCGCACAAGGGTTAAGGTCTTCTCATCTGCCTGGTGCCATCCCACACCGCGTCTGCCTTTTCCAGAGCTGCACCCCGCTGAGCAGAGCCAAACCGTCTCACCACCCGGTGCCGCATGTGGCATCCTCCCTCCATCCTCCAGCACCGCCGTGCCAAGCACGCCAGTGGGAAATCAGTTTATAAATCATGGTAGGTGTTCTTCAAGGCGCCTTCCAACTCTAACCATGGGGTGACTCCATGCTGCAACCCGCTGCGCAGGTGTCACTTCTATAGGATGTTTCCTGCTCTTGGAAGCCACTCCATAGCGCAGGCACAGCTTCCTGAAAACAATTCTTACGGGTTTAAAAGCAGGAGCCCGAAATCCAGCGTCCCACATAAAAGGTATTCAGGCTATTGCCTTGTATAACACAAAGCGAGTGGTGAAAAATCACACAGAAAAGTAACTAACTACACTACTGTGGTTTCCATTGCAAACCCTACGGATTTGCTTTACTTCATTCAGAGGGGGGAAAAAAAATAAATAATTGCCCAGATATTGAGAGAAATTCCCTTTCCTTTCCCTCGTCACTTGGGATTTCTGGAGCGGTACTTTTGCCCCGTGCACCCACTGCTGGGTCAGCACGAGCCGTGCTTTGCCAAACCTCTCGCAGCATCTGCTCTATCTTATGTGCCCGCTCCTGCATCCCATGGAGACGATTTTCTTCTCCAAGGCCTGGATTTTTCCTTCGTTTCCACTTTGTTACCTTGAATTAAAATCGCTCAACGTTATCTCAGCTCCCCACACCCCTCCCACATGCTGTTTTTAAACACCGGTAGAGATCAGTGCCTTCCCCATCCCACCGCCGCTCCGCAGCAGCCTCCGCCGCCAGCCTGCAGAGCCCCGCACGGCCCACCTCTTTAATTGCGTTAATTAATTGCAAGGGAGGGCAGCTCCCCAGCAGCAGCTCCCCAGCAGCGGCTCCCCAGGAGGGCTTGGGCACAGCCAGCAACATCAACCCGGTGTTTCTGGCAGGAGAGGAGCGAGGAGGGCAGGGCTGTGCTCCTCCACCCCACCGGCCCCGCCATCTCCAGGACCCGCAAATCCCCCCGCACCCCTGGCCCCGGCACCCAACAGGAAAATGAAGACCCAGAAAAGCAGTGCTGAAAACAGAGAGAGCGGGCAGATCTGCACGGCTCCCTCAGCTGATCTCGTTACGCCGGCCTAAATAGCCATGTGGGTATTTAATTTTAAATCGTTACGAGCAGCCTGTGAACAAGTTCTCGCCGTCAGAGGCCGAAGCAGAGGGGTCAGTGACTCTGTAGCAAGGGGAAAGGGAAAAACATACAGGAGAAGGGGCATGATTTTGCTCAGGGGTATTTTTTTCATGCTCCCCGTGTAAAATCCAACAAAGGTTTTACAAAGAAGAGCCTGCCCGCCCCGCAGCTCAGCCGCCCCGGAGCATCCCTGAATCTCGCATGGATGGTAGCATGCAGCCTTGCGAGCAGGGACGGGCTGGGAGCGAGCGGGAAGCACCGCAGCCGCCTGCCCGCTCTCCCGCTTGCATTCTCCCCGTTTGAAGCGACACAACCGGCAAATGCGAGCTGGGCTCATTGCGGCACCGGACGAGGTGGAGAGCCTGAAACGCTGCTGCCGCCGCGGCCACGCACCACCGAGTCCCCCCACATCCCGCCGTGCAACTTTCTGCTGCCTCCCATTTATTTTTCCAGATGGGATGGTATTTTAAGATGGGCTGTCGGGGGTTGTGTTGGGTTGTTTTTTTTAAAGGAAAGCTCCAATCCCATGCCTGTGACTACTCCCGAAGCATATCCCTCCCAGCTGGCTCTTCCTCGTGGAGGGAGAGAGGCTCGGCGTGGTTCCCGGCAAGGTTTTGTACCAACGACGGTGGCTCCTGGCAGGGCTGCACATCCCTCCTCTTACATAACGGCCCTTTCCCTTCAGAGCCGGCTCCGATCGGGATGGCTGTGTTTGGGGATGGCCGTGTTTGGGGATGGTTGCCTTCGGGGTGGCCGCATTTGGGGATGGCCATGTTCAGGGTGGCCGTGTTTGGGGGTGGTCGCATTTGGGGTGCTCACGCTCCCCGGTCCTGCCACCTGCATGCCACCAGGCACCATCCCCCAACACTAACCGGACACACACACACCCCCCCCCAAGCCTGGTCCCCGNTTTCCTCCGGGCTGCACCCCAAAACACTCTCCAAGCCCTGGGTGCTGCTCACCACCCCATCCTCATCCAGGACCCCCCTCCTCCTGTGTGGAGTGGGCCCCCCAACCCCAAATCACATCCCCTCCCC
>VWZL01003830.1:82113-106386 GCA_013396915.1 Stercorarius parasiticus
GCGCCCCTCCAGCTCGCCGCCTGGCAGCCAATGAGAAGCCCCGCTCCCGTGAGGTCACACCCCGGTGCCCAATGAGTGCTCACTCCCGCAAGGGGTTACACCCTGACAGCCAATGAGCACCCCTCAGCCATGAGGTCACAGGCTACTGCGGGATGTCACACACTGCTGGCCAATGAGCATCACCCTCACTCATGAAGTCATGGGCTGCTCCAGCGTGTCACACCCTGCCAGCCAATCCGCTCTCCGTTCCCTTGGGAGGTCACAGTCTGACGGCCAATGAGCACACTCCTCCACCATGAGGTCATGGTCAGCCCCAGGATGTCACACCCTGTCAGCCAACGGGTGCCCCATGTCCTTGTGAGGTCATGGACTGCCCCAGGATGTCACACCCTGTCAGCCAACGGGTGCCCCATGTCCTTGTGAGGTCATGGACTGCCTTGGGGTGTCACACCCTGACAGCCAATGAGTGTCCTGCTCCCTGTAAGGTCACAGGCAGCCCCGGCTGTCACACACTACTGGCCAATGGGCACCCTGCTCCCTCATGAGGTCAGGGGTTGTCCCAGGAGGTCACTAACAGCCAACCAATGAGCATGCAGCTCCCTGTGAGGTCACAGGCTCTGCAGTGAGGTCACCGGTGGCTCAGATGTGAGGTCACAGGCTCTGTGATGAGGTGACAGAGCCCCGAGCCAACAAGCCCCCACTCCCCCACAAGGTCTCACGTCGCTCAGCCAGTCACCATCCGCTGTGCTGCCATGATGTCACAGGGCCCAACCAATGGGCTCACGCACTCTCCCTGATGCCTGCGCTCAGCCAGTGAGCACCCGGGGAGGTCACAGGAGCCTACCCAACCACCATCCCCGTTCCCCACGAGGTCACAGGCCGTGCCCTCTCTGCATGACATCACGGGCCGCCTGATGATGTCAGAGAGCACTGGGGAGAGCACCCAGCCCAGCCGGTGGCTCCCGCAATTCCCCTTCACCCAGATCGCGCCCGTAGTTAATGAGTGGAGGTGATAATTAACGCTGCCGGCAAGTGCGGAGCGCGGCTCCCGCGGGGCGGGGCGCGGCCCGGCCCGGGGCGGAGCCGCTGCCACCGCCCCGAGGCCACCCCGATGGGCTCAGCCCCCCCGTCTCCCGCCGCCGCGCACAGAGGCCGCCCCGGCTGCCGGGTCCCGGCTGCCACCCTGCGGCCGCCCACTCCGCTGCATCGGGCCCGGAGGAAGGACTTCTCCGCGAGTGTCCCCTCGGTCCCGGCCGCAGCAGGGACCGGGAGCTGACCCCGCCCCCAGCCCCGCGGAGCGGGTAAGGGGAGCAGGAACGCTGGAGGAGCTGAAATCGGCACCGAGCAAGAGGTAGAAGGGTCCGGTTTGTGGCGGGGGCAAGGCATTAAGTGCAATAAACCAGAATAAAAACGCATCAGAAGCAACTTCCACAAGCAGCAAGCGCAGGGAAGGGATAAAGGAATGGAGGAAAGGGACAGAAAAATGGCCAGAGCAGAAAAAAAAACTGGTTTGGTTTGGGTTCTTTTTCTTGGCTTTGGGTTTTTTTTTTTTCTTGGTTTTTGGTTTGGTTTTTTTTTTTTTTTTTTTTTCCCCTCCTCGAGAACACAGATAACTCAAAACATCCAATTTAAACTCGGCGGCCAGCAGGCAACAGTCCTGCCTCAAACCAGCTGTGGTGCAAAATCCCAGGAAAGCAGCTCAGGCCATGCCAGCTTGGGAGACCGTGGGAGATGGAGGGAAACGCCGCCCAGGCGGGCAGCAGGCAGAGCCAACAGCGACTGACACCAAAATGAAGCTCCTTTGCTCACCACAGAACTTTTGAGCCCCGGATGAGTTTATTTGCAAATAGAAATCAGATTAAAGTAATGGGGTTATCTCAAGTAGGCGCAAATACCTCCCCCCTCGTCTCTGACAGGTCCCCAAAGCAGAGCTAGAGCAGGAGACCCCCCAAAGCCCTTCTCCACCCCTCCACCGCAGGCTGGGGCAGCCTCTCCCTTCCAGCACCCCAACACAGAAGCCCACCTCCCTCCGCAACCACGTACCCAGACCTGTCCTGCCACCTTCTTAGAAGGGTCTCCCCAAACGTGCTTCGGGCCAGAGAGATCTAGACCAAACATGTCACTTTTTTTTTTTACACATGCAGGTACCTAACCTTGAAGAGCCCATCATGCCAGGGGGTCCCTGTAGAGCCTTCCCCAGGCTTCTCTTCTCCAAAATTAACTCTGCTTGATCAAGCCCCCCCTCCCTTCCCCCCGAGATTGTTTTCCATCCCTCTGAACCCTCTTTTCACGATCCTTTGGACTCTCCACCCATTCCACACTGGTCAGCAGTCAGCCCCAAGTGATGCAGGCAAGACACAGCTCATCTTCTGCAGGCATCGGGGGACAATGGTTTTAAACTAGAGCAGAGTGGGTTTAGATTAGACATTAGGATGAAGTTCTGTGCAATGAGGGTGGTGAGACACTGGAACAGGTTGCCCAGAGAGGTGGTGGAGGCCCCATCTCTGGAGACATTCAAGGCCAGGCTTGATGAGGCTCTGAACAACCTGCTCTAGTTAAAGATGTCCCTGCTTACTGCAGGGGAGTTGGACTAGATGGCCTTTAAAGGTCCCTTCCAACCCAACCCAGTCTATGATTCTATGACTGACCTCACCCGCTGCCCTGGGGATCAGCGCCACTTTCATCACGGCTTCACCCCCTCACAGCCCTTCCCTGCAGCAGGGACCCATCTCCTGGGAGCTGGCACCAAAGGGTGAGGCACATCCATCACCCCTGTGCTCAGCACCTGAGCTGCAACAGGGAAGAAACCACGCTCTGTTAACAACTGTGCACGGCAGGGTACTTTATTCCCTAAAAACATGTTTTTAGCCAGCGCAGGTACTGAGGCTTTCAGCCTGAAGCGGCTGGAAATAGGAGACATCATAAATTTGTGCAGTAGAGTGCTGTAGTAAGGTACCTCACCGAGTCTTCTCTGAGCAACTTGAACAGCTCTGCTTCAGCCATGGGGCTAGAGGATACCGGGGAGCTCCTGCCCCATGGCTTTGGCTGAGGAAGCCCAAACAAGTTCAGTCTCCCTGCTACCCCTGAAGGGAGCTGTTCTCCAGCATTTCTTCAGGCTGTTCCAAACCCTCAAATCACTAAGCAAACCAGTTTCAAAAGAACAAAACACCCTGCAACCTCATTTAAAAAATTAGAAATTCATACAAAGTTTCACACCAACACATGCCAAGAACAGAGGTCGCATCAGCACACTGACCTCCATTTCCAAGCAGGGCAGGGGGTCACCCCCAACACCCTCCTCCCCGGGTCAGCAAAAACACAGTGGAATTCATGGCCCAAACCAGGGCAAGGCAGAAGCGCCCCCAGGTCAGACTTGTGGGTCTCCCCAACCCACACAGGCCTGAGGCAAAGGGAAGGTGATCAATTTGATCACATACAGCCACCCTGCAGCAACGCAGGCCAGTGCTGCTCTGCCCTGTGCACACTTCTTCCTCCAGGAAACTTTCTTGGAACTATTTACACCAGGCACAGAGCTGGTCCAGGTCCCTTCTCCCAGTTCTTGCTCCAGACTGACATCCCAGGTACCATTCCAGCACCTCTCGCTTGCAGCTGCATCCAAGAAGTGCAGTTCTACCTGATGTCAGAGCGCCCAACAGCAGAGCTCTGAGCGGGAAGGAAAGAAAACCCTGTTTATTCTGCACAAAAATAGGTAAAATGAGGGGGGTAAATCAGTCCAAGCATTAGCCGGAGGCTTGTCTCCTGTCAGCTTGCTGCAAGGCCAGGATTCTTCCCAGGCCAGCTCATCTCACCCACACTGCGCAGCAGTGGTTGTGCACTGCTTCGTGCCAGGCTCTGGGTGAGCATGCCCTGCCGTGCAGCCGCCCTGCCCGGCCACTCCCCAGGAAGGCAGGGGCTGTCACTGCAGGAAACTGTCCAGTCTGGCTTGGCTGCTGCTGGAGGAAGATGCGGAGGGAGCTGCAGATGCTGGCCTGGAGACATTCTTCTTCTTGCTCTTCACTGCTAACGGACGAATTTCTGACAGGTTTGTCTGAAGGTAAAACTGTCAAGGAAAGTACAGAGCAATGCCATGGGGATGCAAGTGACTCAATAGCTGCTGCAGACCAGCCTGAACCAGAGACCTGGGACCCAGACATATGTTTACAGCCAAAGAATAAACTCGCGCAGGCTTTGCCCCCTCCTCACAGCAGCAGAGCTCAGATGTGCTCCTGTCCCACGAATCAAGGAATGCTTCCCACTTCTATAGAATCATAGAATGTGTTGGGTTGGAAGGGACCTTTAAAGGTTATCTAGTCCAACCCCCAAATGCTACCCCAAATGCTTCAATGCTACCTATGCTACCCTCTTGCACACAAAACAGCACTGAAGCTCTATCACAGCTTCAAGACCTCCCCTAAGCCAGGACACTGTACAGGGAAAGGCACAGCAGCCAGAGCCTGCAGCCTCCCAAGGCAGAGCAACCCCAAGACAAGAGCCCTTGGAGCAGACAGTCCTCTAACTCGCATGGCATCATACAAATCTTCAGAGACATTTAGTTTTTGCCTCTTCTGTGTCTCTGAAGTGTAAAAGGTCTTGCCCAGCCACTTGCTGCAGCACTGAAAGGCAGGAGCAGGCCGTACTAGCAGAACTGCAGGGTTACCCAAACCAGGACACTGGCTTAGACAAATGAGCTGCTCCCTCCATCAGCCATGTGCGAGGGACAGCGCTGGGACGGCTGCCCACCTTCTCCATTCACCTCAGGCAAGCAGCAGGGGCACATCTGGTCCCAGAGACCTGGCTCCAGCATCTCCCTGCGTTGGGTACCTCCACCCCTCCACAATGAGGCCACAGGAGCAGCAGCCCATGGCTTCCCAGCAGGTCCCACCTCCCAGCTGATCCCTTCTTCTCTGCTTCAGCTTCCTGATTTTCTACAAAGAGCAAAAAAACCCTCAAAACCAATACCAGGAGCCACAGTGGTGTCAGAGCCAGAGGAGTACCTACACCGCACCCCTCTGACAGTACTGCCTGGCAAAGGCAGGTGAGGGGCAGCCCCCCCAGGGAAGGGGATGCTGCTCCTGCATGAGGAATGGGAGTCAGAGCAGCTCCCCACCCGCTAGGTGAGCTCAGCCCACCAGCTCCTCACCTGCTGCAGGGCAGGCACGGCCGAGCAGCAGCGTCCCACAGGAACGAAGGCTTCGGCTGCACAGGCTGGCAGGCATGTGGCCAGGAAAAGGCGGCGCTACGCTGCTGCTCAGAGATCCTATGGGCATAGCCAATCCCTGCAATTTGTACTGATTTCTAGTTGATACTCTTCTCTGAATGAGCTACCTCTGATAATGCTGTCAGCAAGTTCAGGTCCTTGATGCCTTTGCTCAGACTTGTTTAGAGTCAGACAGAGAGAAATCTAATGGTTCCTTGAGGGTCCTAGCTCACTTTTTGTTGACTGGGTGGCAGGACTCCCCAAGATGCCTGAAACCGAAGAGGAGGAACAGACACAAGGTTCCCACAGCATCACTACTGCCATGTGAGCTGCAGGAAAGGATACAGGCTGTATGAACTTTGTTCTGCCGCCCAAGCCATCGTACCCCATCCTCACCTAGGAGAGAGAAAGAAATGAGCCTGGAGCAGCAGCACAGAGCCTTGGCTACCTCTCCTCATGTTGTTTATGGGGAAGCAGGAGCCTTACAGGCCACAGGTTCTGGGTAGGGGTTACAAGCACCCAGAAACACTCAGTACTTGTGTTAAGCCCTCACCTTTGGAAATAAGACAGATCCAAGGTTATTAGTAAAGTTTGGGTATCTTGGACACTTTCAGAAGCAAGCTGAGTCTTCCATGAAGCAAGAAGGCTTAGGATTTTGTCACTGGGACTGAGGGATAAGAAGAAAACACCCCAAGCTCCAAGGAGGTGGAGGAATGGGACATGGACAGCCATTTAATCTGCTGCCAGGAAGGGAATGAGCATCTGTCATCCCTGGAGCTCTGCAGGACTGGGAAGTAGCCAGGTTCATGCTCCAAGATTTATTTTCCACACGTTGTATGTGGGAAGGTAAAAGCCTCATTTGCTTCGTCCTAGAGGGTCACTTCAGGACAGAGGTGTGCAGTGCCAGCCCTCAACAAGCTCACCAACTGGACAGTCATACTTACAGTGCCCATGTTCTTGTGGGGACCCAGCAAGCTACCCGAAGATGGCTTCTTGGAGAGAACAGAGTTCCTGATGAATGCTGGCAAGAGTCCTTTAAGAGCATCATCCTCCAGATCATCTGCCCAGCTCTGTCCCATAAAATAACGAGAAAAGCCCTTTAACCAGCATGATCTGCTGAACTTAGTCCAGATATGGGGAACACTAATAACGCAGACAGCTATTTAAGGTAATAGTTACTGCTGTACCACATGTCAGGCCAAAGAACAGCAGCTTCAAACCTCCCACTGCAGCTCATGTGGAGCAGTGCCTGGGAGGCAGGACACTGCACTCTGCAAGCCTGGGAGAACAGCCCCCTTTGCTGACCCCACAGCCCTTGTGGTCAGCCCCACTTCATGTTTGCCAAGCGCATTTGAGGCAGGATAATCAGCAAGAAGCACGTGGGTCTCCATCTTCCCTCTCCTGCCCAATTCCAGGAGGCCTGAGGCAGCAATAGAGCATTTCTAGGAGGCTGTCAAGCAAAGCACTTTGAAGGATGCGCTGTGGTTCTATAGATGGGCCTCTCTATGGTCACAGCATCTCCCGCATGGGGAAATGGGTCCTTTATCCCAAGCTTATTAACAGCAGAATCAAAGAGGTGATACAGAAATCAAGATTAGTCCTCTTACCTCCACCGTTTCCTTCAGAACTTTCTTCGACAGATTTACCACAGGAGGCCTGTAAGAAGCACAAGGAGCAAATCAGCAGAGATTTATTGTTCAAGTGCAGCTGGCAAGGACAGACAAGGCCAAGCAAATGATGGCGAAACTTGCAGCACGACATCAGGCAGCTGGAGAGCTATCTGATCTCACACAGCAACTTTCAAAGAAGAGAGACTTTGATCTCCTTTAGAAGCAGAAAGAGGAGGGAAAACTCACGGCTTTTTATCCAGCTTCTGCCTTTTTGCAGGGTTGAATAGTGATCTGCAGGGCTGATGCTCAGGGGTGTCCACATCAAAAGTGGCATCCAGATTGATCTCATTGCTGTGGGCTTGGCGGTGGAGCTTCGGGTGCCGCAGTTCCACAGGAGCGGGGCTGCAAGGCCATGCAAAGTGTCAGCCATCAGGAGGCCACCGCCTGCCACCCAGCCGACGAGAGGAAGACAGAGCTACACGCTACGTGGCTGAGTTGCCAGACAGCAGTGGGACCAGGATCAGAGCCCCATTCTGCTTACAGGTCACAGAAAGGACAATCCAAATCCCAGAGTTTATAGTCAATGTCCCAAACTACTGTTCACCCTCGGATGTCCTGTACTATAACAGCAGCACCCTGAGCCCAGGGAAATACACTGGCACACTGCTGCCCTGTGTACACAACCCAGCTTGCTGCACTGGGGTAATGGCACAAGCTCCTCAGTAGAAAGAGTTTGATAAGAAAGTGGAAAATGCCATTTTTCTGGCTAGGTTCCTCTGCCTGGCAAAGATCTCCAGTCCCCATGTGCCAGCGCACGCTCACTAAAAGGCCAACTCTGAGGCAACCAGAAGAGCAGCTTTAGGGGTACTTCCCTGTCAGGACACAGTGACAAAGAGTTTCTCAAAACCTAGTCCATTCTTCCACCCCTTCCTGACCCAAACCCTGCAACACACGCTTTTTCCAGGCAAACCAAACACCATCTTGTCAGCAAGAAGAAAACACCCAAAACAGAATACAAGCAACAAGACAACCGTGCTACTGCAGTGCCTGACAGGCTATCATGTCTCTGCCTTCCCAGCTAGTTAAACTGTCAACTCTTACTTTGGACCTGCCATCTCCATCCTCGGCCTGTATCCGAGGATGCACTTCACTAACCTTTCAAAGACAAGTCGACTGAGTGTCTCTCTGGTTACAGATGGGACCTTCAGCGTATCCTGCAGGATGTCTATCTTCTTCTTCAAACTCTGGAGGGAGGAGGGGAAGCAGACCACAAGATAAGGAAAGGTTTAGTAGTGGATACTTTGCCCATTTTTCATAAATCAGCATCAGGTGGAGCTCAGAGGTGGGGCAGATAAGAGAGGTAAGGTGGACTCGGTAACCTAGTCACTGAGCAAGAGCCCGCATAACTCCTGGCTTTGCAGCTGCAGGCCGTGGCCAGCTGCCAGTTACTGCAGACCAAGGAATGGTATTCTCACCAATATCTCCTTGTCTGCATTCTTCAGATCCTTCTGGGTGCTTTTTAACTCCTCGTTTGTCTTCTCCAACTCTGAAACTGTTTTCTGCAGCTGCAGAATAAAGCCCCCCCAAACAGCAGAGTGCTGGTTACAACACTGTAGGTAAGGGAGACTGCGGATCCCCCATGAAAGCAGTATGCTCTGCGGCACATGCTACTTTCCCATTCCAGAGCTCAGTTTTCCTGTGGCAGTCTCTGACCAATCTCTCCTGTATCAGAGCAACGGAATTGCCTGCCCACTTCCTCAAGCTGCCTGCAGAGGGATCTCCAGTGCTGCTTGCCCAACACAAACCTTTCTATAGCGTTTCCCGGGCATTTATGCCTGATGGTGATGGCTTTTCCCTGCTCTAACATTCAGTGACTGCATTCTGAATTCCTGCAGGACACCAGAGCACAGGAATTACAAACCACAGGCTAGGGGATGGTTGTGCATCAGCAGCACTGGCACACGGACAAGCCTGATTCAACAGGGAAGTGTGCCAGGAGCAGGGGGTCGAGAAGTGGACTGCTACCACATCAGAGACTTCTGTGGGTTCAGGAGTCTGAGCCAGCCCACAAAGTGTCAGTACAGTCAGCTTTCCGTCAGCCAAGCCCGGAGCCCTGAGTGCACTGACTCGCATCCTCCTGACCCAAGCTGGTGATTGCAGTTTGGCACTGACTCAGGCAGAAGCAGGCCAATTCCAGCAGCAGCACCTCGTGTAGGGGGTTAACTCACTTGGGGAGCAGCACAGCAACCTGAGAACCTCCTTCTCCATTTGAGGGGATCACAAGAGCTATGGCCAGCTAACAAAAGTAGGCCAAATCCACCCACAGGCTCTCACTTCGTGAGGCATGCCCCAGGGAACACCTGCACCTTGGACAGCAAGGCTACACACACATTTTTCACGGGGACTCGCTACCAAAACTGACAGAAAGCAATCCCCAACCTGAGCTAAGAGAGCCCAGCCAGGCCTGGAGCAGGGGGAGCACAGCAACAGAGGCATGTCAGCAGCTCCAAGCTCTGCACCAGCCCAGGCAGACTCTGTGCAGAGCCATCTGCATGTCCTCACCACACGTCAGGGACCTCTCCTGCCTGGGCCCAGCATCACACAGGAGCCCTGGATCAGTTCAGTTGGCTGAAGGCACAAGGCTGGGCATGATTGTGGTTATGCCAAGTCAGGGCTGAGCTCTACTTAGCTGGTGCTGGCTCCAAACCCCTTCCCACCTTTCCTAGGGGCCCGATTCTGCAGCAGGAGCTAGCTCACGCTCAGCAGTGTGGCAGGATGAAGGTAGTGCTGCTTCCAGAGCCCACTGCTTTGCAGTCCAGGCTCCCTGCCAAACTGTCTGGCTCTGCATATGCTGCCCCACCAGTGTCCCCAGAGACTGCACTCCTGACAACAGCCCGTGAGCTGCCTGCTCACTGCAGCATCACACCCTGACCCAGAAGGCCCAGCCTGACACTTTCACATCATCTGTACCACTCAAGCAGGGCTCAGCATGGGAGGGGGTCACTGCAGAGGGTTTGGGACACAGTTATTGAAAGGGATCTACAGACCAGATGTCACACTGCCGACTCACACTCTCCCTTTACCTTGTTATTGACAGAAAACAGCTCCTTCTTCAGCTTCTCTGTCATCTCACTAGAGATCTTCCGAGCCTCCTTCAAGTTTTCATATTCCCTGCAGAGACCAGAAGAGTTACGCTGTGTTTACAATGGGATTGAGCTAGAACTTCTCAGAGACAACCCATGCCTCTTAATTTGAAGCTCTGGAACTGCAGAGCCACCGGAGAAAACCCAGGAGACATAAAGCCCTTTAGGGAACGGAGATGAGTATACCAAAACTGACCAACAGTGCGTCAAACATACCGCTATACCACAGGGAAGAAAATCTGCATGGGATACCATGCCTGAGAACAGGGTCTGAACAGATTTCACCAGCAAAATGGAAACCAGATCCAGAGACATTTCAGTTGCCAGTGGAAAAGACAGACAGACAACAGAGCAGCCTCCATGCTGGAAGCAAATACAGGACTTCGCTTTAAGTGACTTTTCAGAGACTTCACACTATTGGCCATGCACATTCATTCCCAATTACACCACAGGGACACTTGCCTCATTACAGCTTTGTATCAAAGCTGCAATTATTCAGCTGCCATCAGAAGGGACCCAAAGAAGCTGTGGTTTTTGCCCAGCAGGACCAGATGGATTTCTAGGTAGGGGAGGGCAGCACTGCAGATTCGCCTTGCCAGAGAGTGCTTGAGCCCGCAGCTGCACAGTGCAATGCAGCAGAGGGTACAACCTGGAGCCCCTCTTCCACTCATTTCCCCCCAGGCATGAGAGGAGAAGAGAAGGAATAATCATCACCACCTTATAGGAGCACTGACAACTCTGGAGACAGTTCCCATGGTGACACGCATGTCACTACAGTGACAACAGGAACAGTTCAGTGTGACAAGCTCCGATCTAGGTCCCCAGGATCTGTCAGTCAAAACCCAGTGGAGGCCCAAACAGGCAGCGAGAGCCCCCGCAGAGCCTGTGTGCCTGCCGGTACTCAGCAGAGGGGTCTCCCTGGGCACACCCAGGACAGTAGAAGCCAGCTGCCCCAAGCCTGTAGCACCTACTTTTTCAGCGAGACACAGTAGATCGCAAGCTGTTCCACTGCTGCCTGCCCAACTCCCATCTCTCTGATCATCTCCTCCACTTCGGGCCGCTGGCTCTGAAGCAACAGCTCAATCCTGCACAAAAAAAAAAAGGTACCTTCAGCTCATGAGTCACAAACAGAGCTGGGAAAGAGATTGGAGCCCTGCTTCCCTCCAACGAGCAGGTGCAGCCTAAGCTCCCACTGCAGGCACCCTGGATGCCATGGCGGGGGAAGACAGAGAGACAACACTGCCCCACCACAAGCAGGGCTTTTTGCTAGGGAAGAGTAGCACTACATGGACAGACTAGAGAAGGGGCAGCCATACCCACATACTGCACATGGGGCCAACGTCCCAGCTCTTGGGCCCTATAGCCCTGTGGCTGACACCATTCCTGGGCTCTGCCCCAGTGTCTCCTGACAACAGGAACAGCACATAGCCATGCTGGGAGCACCGGAGATGAGGCCAGTCTGCACACAGTACCATGCCTTGCTGCTGTTTAGGGAGAGCAGCCACCTGGAAACATAGCAGGGGCAAAAGCAGGCCTGCTAATGCAGCAGTTTCCAACCTTATGGGGTAAAATGACCGAGCACATGGAGGTGGATGTTGCAGCAGGCACCGCAGGAGCCCTCCCTCCCCGAGGAGGGCAGAGGCATGCAGCCCAGCCTGCAAGGCCGAGGGAGAGACTGGGATCTCACCGCTCCATGGTTCTCAGCTTGTTTCGCAGACGGCGGGCCTCTTCCTTTGAACTTCTGTTATCCTCCTGCTGCTGCTCCAGGAATTTCATCTGCTTCTGCAGAGAAGCAAGCACACACAGACCGTTAGGAAGGCTCCAGGGATTGTTAGAGAAACATCCTGGCTTATGCGCACTGCAGGCAGCTGGGAGCATATATTGGCTCTTAATGCTATCACCACCTCAGCAGCCCAGGATTACGGAGAGTTTAGCTCCCTCCCTGCTGCACCCCTAGCTCTGCTCCTTGCAAGTGCAGCAGGGTCTCAGTGCTAATCGCAAGATGAGTCTGGCGCTGAAACTGCGTCGCAGCCTCCTTTCTGCTGTGAGCGTTTGTGGGGCTGTGCAGTACCCCATCCACAGCAACAATTTGTTTTTCAAAAGCAAGGGAGTCCATGGCAAGCAAACCTTGCTATTGCTTTCTCCTCCATGCACAGCTGATCTCTTTTCCCTTTAGCCTCCCAATTCTCCTTGCTATTAGCTGCTTAAAGCATAAATAGGAATGCTGAGTGGGTCTCTTCTGAGAGACCTCAGCCAAACCAGACACCCACCCAGCACTTCTCTCACCTGCCTGGAAAGGCTGCAAGCCAATTGCAGCCATCATCTTTCCAGGCTCTCCAGCAGCAGGCAGCAGTAACAGAGAACCTCAGCTGAGCTGAAAAACCACAGATCTGCAGCGTGGCAGAGGACAGGGGAAAGCTGGCCTGATTTAGCACCGTTCCAACGTGTCTGCATTGTCTAGGTTTGTGTGTGCCTGGGCACCTCACACAGTGCCTTCAAAAGGCTCTGGGCCTGGTTTCAGCACAGTGCTAACTCCAGGGAGAGGCCTGGCCAAAGACCATTGCCTCGTAAAGTTCCCTTCCATGCAGAAGTGAAAGGATTTTATCCGCTTCCTACCACCGAAACCAAACAGTTGTGAAACTGCTGGGACTTTGCAGAGGGACAGCGTTGCAGGGTCACGTGTTACTCTTGCTTAGGCAGAGCCCATCTTTGGCTCTTCCTAACCAGAGCCCTCTACACTTCAGATCCCCAAAGCAGTGTTTTGTGCCAGGTTGGAGCAGAGTCCCTTGCCTCAGACAGCCTGAAACAGCAGCAAACTCTCACACAAAGGTTCAGCAGCAGCTGACAGCGCCAGCAGAAGACAAGAACGGCTCCCAGCCTGTGGGCTTGACCTGCGTCACAGCTAGTTAAGCTTGTATTTTCACTGCAGAAGTTTAGCGCTTTAATCTTTAATGATGAAGTATAAGACAGTGCTTGGCATTCAGCTTGGAAACCTCGTATACCACAGGAAAGATACCTCCAGGTCCCTAATTCTTCTGCCCTGCCTAGCTTTCATTAGAAGGACTTAAGCGTACACAGGAGGTTTTGCAACAGGCAAGATAACCACAGAGCCTCCTCCTGAGGTGCCAAGGCAGGAAAGCCAAGCACAGAGATGTTGAGTTGAGCATCAAACACCAGCTTCCACTGTGACAATTGTTTCTGCAGGAGTCGGGAGCATCAGAAGTATCCTGCCACTGGTAGACCTGGGATCCCAGGAGCATGTCTGGCATGGCACAGACCCAGGCCACCTTTGCACCCAAGCAAATTGGATATAAACCCACGGTCAGGCAAAAAACGTTGTGCTGGCTCACAGCAAGACCTGTCTGACATTAATTCCTTACTATATCTCTCCTTCTGCCCTGTGACAGCACCACGTTGCTAGTGTCAGGCAGACCTCCTGGGACTGGTTCCTCTCAGGAAGAGCCCAGCGGCATGCAAGACGACCCCACAACCCATCTATAAGCTCTCCCTAGGCCACTTGACCTTGGAGGTCAAGGAACATGATGCCGTTTAGGCTATTGGGTGGGATCTGTAGTCCAAGCGGCAGAGATCTTGGGAACTGCAGTTGACCCCTACCCTGCCTTTCAGCCTGCAGCTCACAACCCCACCTGCCTGAACCCCATCTTCTTGTGACCGGCACGTCATCTTCACACAGTGGAGACTGCCCATCCCAGGCCACCGCCAAGGCAAAGTCACTCTGCTCACTACAAGACATCCCAACAAAGCAGCTCCTGCTCTTACGATCTTCCACTTGCTGTTTACGCATAGTACATGACTACACACTGAGTCACTGCACACTGAAACACAACAGGAATATTTGATCCCTGGACTTCACACATTACTAACCTAACTGAAGGAAAGCCCTGGCAACAGAACAGAGACAGGAGAGTTAGCTGGATCAAATCCCACTCAGCTGAAGCTTGCAACTCCCCCTCCATATATTTTGGTTTGATTTCTCCTCCAATCAAACTAAGAAACTAATTTTCCTTGAATCCCGCCTGGCCTAAACCCATTTCAGAAGAACATTCTACCGCAGGGAGCCAGTGTTTCGTCAATGGGGCACTGGGGCCAGTTCCCACTCTCGGTTCATGCTGCTACCTTTATGATCAGCGCTACCACTTCATTAGCAAGGCTCAGCCAGCAACCCCCAAGGCTGTGCTGGTGTCTCTCCCCCATCTCAGCCACCTCTGCATTGAGCCTGCAGCCACTCATACGCAAAACACAGGCCCTGGCTTTTATGCCACTGAATTACGCCCGGGATGGAGTGCACTCAGGACCTCAAGACCAGCAACACCACTTGCTTCAGGTTAATAAACCCAACACAAAAACCCAGCTACACTGCCCTTCTGTCATTCAGAGATGAAGGAGACAGGAATCTCAAGGCACCAGATCCAAACTCCCACCAGCACAACCTCTTTATTAGCAGGGCTTGCAGAGACCTTCAACAAAACTAACACCAACCATGCAATGGTTAGTGCCAAAGTCCTGCCAGGGATGCGAAAGGTACCTTGAGAGAGGAGCACAGCATCTCTGTCTCTCCCAGCACCTTCTGGAGTGATTCTATTGTGGCATTGCGCACATCCAGTGTGTCCCTCAGCCCATCCACAACAGCCTGGCATTCCCGCTTTTCTTTCTCTGGAAAAGAAAAAAAAAAGAAAAAGGCTATGACCTGGTAACCCAGACTTCAGCTGCCCCACATCAGCAGGAGCACAACAAACAGGCACTGCTTGCAGTCTCAGGCTCCAGGCTGCAAGAAGTTGGCCGTTCTTGTAGAGAGCCATTTCCCTAAGTGCTGTCTGCACCAGGGTCTGTACTGAGCAATTGCTTCTCCCAGTGCCAGCAGGCTTCAAGATTTTCTTCACTAAAGATAACAAGTTCCCTTTAATAGCTTTCCAGCGCCAGCCCTGCTAGCATTAAGCTGATGCATCTTAACTCTTGCATGCTGTCAAAGCCAGGCTTCCACAAAGAAAATATCTCTCTTGAGTTACACCAAGCTGTCACAGAGCTGGAGAGCCGAGTCCTGAGCCCAGCCACTCCACATGGAACCTTACGAGCGGGGAAGCCCTTCGGGGGCCGTCGGGCAGCTGCGTACAGCGATCCACCACGCTGCTGCGTCACCACGCTGCTGCAACTACCCTCACCACGGCACCTATGTCGAAAGGCAAGTGGCAGTAAAGCAGAGCTCTGCGGGGCTCTGGGGACTTTGCAGAAGATGCGACAGCTTAAGTAGATTCCCCAGAGCACCCACTTTTTGCAGGTCACAAAACCTTTGAGTCCTGCTGTCCCTTCCCCAGAAAAGCAATCCAGGAACAAAGCACGTGCCTCTGACCACCAGAGAGGTGGTGATGGAAAACAACACCAGCTTTCAATTTGTTTTGTCAAGAGAAGGGAAGAACAGCTCACAGAGCAACCACCACCATCAGGAGCTGACAGACCTAAGCAGGGAACAGACAGCGCCACTGGAAAGCTCAAAGCAGACAGGCAATGAGGGAAAGCAGCAACCCTCCTTCGTCTAACCCCACTGAGAGCAGGGTAGAGTCTTCAGCTCAGCATCTTCTGCCTTTGCTAAAATTGTCCGTGGCTCCAGCCTGACGATAGCGGAGAGACAGTCAGCGCCTTTCCAAAAAGCTGTTTCTCCTTCCAAGAAATCCAGTTTCAAATTTGCCAACACGTCCCACGGAAGCATGACCTGCAGTGCAGCTTCACTACTTGATCAGACAGTAAAACAGCCACGTGGGACTGGGGAAGAAGAGAGGAACACATCCCAGCAGAGGCACACAGCTGGCTAGGGAAACACAGATTTCTGAGTACAGCATTTTTTCTCCATTGATCTGAATAACCCTTCCTCTGAGGCAGCACAGCCTGAAGATGTTCCCTTGGCATTTGCAGGGACTCCACATCCACCAAGAGAGTTAGGGCTTCCCCCTCCTCCATTTCCAGTTGCCCAGAGGCAGATGGCAGGAGTCAAACCTCCCCGTGCTGCAGGAATGAGTTTTCAGCTCATTCGAAGTGCCTCCCACAGCGCCTGCTGGGTCTGCTCGGAGCTCCACACCTCTAGAGCCATTTGCAAGCTGATCAGAGACTGGCAATTACACAGCTCCTCTATGGCATGCAGCACAGAGCACATCTTTAAGCGAAGATTTTATACACAAGAACCACCAGAGAGCAGAGTGCCCACAGCAAAGGAGGCAGGAGGTGGGAAGGAGCTTCTCATTTCCAATATGAACAGAGAATGGGACAGGGAATGTCAAATCCAACCTCTACTCACCAGAAGCCGAGAAGATGAGCAGGCCTTCGAGCAGTATTTCTTGGATAACATCCTAGCAAGAATCCCAGCCACCTTCCCCAGAAGATCTGGCGCTCTACCAAGTCACTAAACTCAACCAAGCTGGCAAGAGAACAGGCCTCAGAATAGAGACGTGCAGACCATCCAATTCTGCTCTCAGGCTAAGGATTGAATCCTCAATCTACTGGCTATTCATGTCTGTCTCGTGCACGCAGGGAAGACAGAGGAAAGACGACTCTCAGGGCGTGGGTGAGCCCCCAGCATTCTTTAGATTTTTTTTTTTCTTCCCTTCTGCTAGTGTGTCTTTGGATTTCTGTCACTCAGACTGACATTTTCCTTTCGCTGCTCATGACTCATGTTCTGATGACAGGCTGCCTACAGACGATGCTTAAAACCTATCGACAAGTCTCCAGGGCTTTTGCTTTTCCTGCCTCCCTCAAACATCCTCTAAAATTAAAGATGGGAAAATGGAAATGCACACACTGAACTCCGTCTGCTCTTCGCGCAACACATGTGGCACTGCAACAGCCAAACAAATCCAAAGCCCTCCCACTGCTGCTTTTGGGCATCACTTTTACCCCCTCATCTGTTAGAAGGAACAAACCTTTGCCACATACAGCTGTGAATTTCCCAGTGAGCAAACCAAGGGTTTTGCTTTCAGCAAGCCTACTCCAGATATGGCTGTGCTGCATTTCTGTAGCTTGTGATTAGGAAGCGGGGCAAAAAAATTGCATCTACTTCTCTAAACTTGCAGAGAGCTCCCCAATTACAGTAGAACTGGGCCAGGCTGTGGACTCTGGCTCTGTCATAGAAGCTTTATACAGCTTTAGGTGGTCTCACTTTGGAAAAATCTCCAGCAAAACAGTTTGCAGCCTGCACCATGCCCTTGGCTTCAGAGAGAGGTGGGCTCTGCATAGGGGTTCCTCAGGCCTGGACAAAGCACCTAGGACAGACAGAGCCCAGGACCCACCGATCGCAGGCTGCCAATCACCTGCAGGCAGCTGGAACTCACCTTTCATGGAGAGCTGAGCCTTCACCTTGTCCAGTTCATTCTGAAACACAACACAGAAAACACGATTAGGAAACACCCTGCAGTGGAGCTTTCACCAGATCTTAAAAGGACCTGAGAGGTTTCTCGGCAGGACATTTGCACTGTCCAGGTGCTAAGAAAGGAATATGGTAACAGCAAGCACCAAGCGACAAGCAAGTACTATCACAGGGAATGCAAAGAGCACCTCCAACTGGCATTCTTCAGGGGTAGAAGAGAAGATCCCAGTTTCGTCTTAGCCTTGTCAACCTTGTGTTTCTCACACTGTCAGTCATCTTGTTTTAGCTGGATAATTTTGGAAAGCTCTCAGGGAAACACAGGAAATCAGACAGGAACAATTTTTATAACATTTTACCTAAACAAGGCAATAAGGCAGGGATGTTGCCAGACTATGCGGATTGAGGGTTGCTTTGAACTGATGTGAACTTTAATCAGGTGCAGGTGGGAGACAGGAGGGCATGTCCAAAGGTCTGAAAAGGTAACGAAGCATACGATCAAAAGGCACCAGCTAGCATTCTGACAGACTAAACTCACTGCAGCTCAGGATGCTGATATGCGCAAACAGCTCAGTCAAATGGCCATAAACAGATCACCAATAAACCAATCCATACCAGACTGAGGGCATGTAACATCTCCTGGGTGCCACAAGGGTCTGGGGAAGGTCAAATGTTTCTAACGCCTTCATTAAGCATCAGAAAGAGGGAGCAAATGCCCCATAGTTTAAATTATAGATAATGAAGGGATATGACTTAAGAACGCTGGCAAATAGCCAAAGGAAATGTAGAGAGGTTACAAAGCCAGGCTATATATATTATATATTTTTTAAAAAGAAACAGAGCGAGAGAAGGAAATATATACAGGAAAGAGTCAACAGAAGATGACTTAAAAAGCTGTGTTAGAGAACTGCAGAGGAAAGCACATAACAAGTCAGGCAGGAACTGCAGTGGAATAAAACCACAATAAAATGCCAACACAGTACTGAAGCAAGCACACAAATCTGTGCAACCCAGAATGCTACATGCAAATCTGAGCTGAGAATAGCACTACCAGTGACCACGGATCTGACAGGACCAGAGCAAAGCTCTGCTAGTGATAATAAAGGCAGGAAAGAGAATATGGGATGTAAAGCTCAGTAAGCAGAAGGGACTCAACGCAAAACCTAGCAGAGCTGACTTGGATTTGCCCCCAGGGGGACAACAGCTGGAGGGCTGACATGGAATTAGCTTTGCTGCAGGAACTATCCTGAAGTAGCTTCCTCAGAGTCCTATTCAGGAACGATTAGTGAGCTCACAAGATGTGCTAATTAGCCTAATAGCAAAGAAATCCCAGGCTACTGCAGGCAGCTATGTAACATTACCTCATTCATCAACTTAATCTGAACTCCCTCATCCTCCACCACTGCTCCTAAAGGCTGCTCCCAGTTTTCACTTCTCTCATAGAAGCTCTCCTCTCTCTGACAGCCTGAGGTACAAGACTGCATTTTCCCCAAGATCAAATGAGTTTATCCTGACCACACACAGACAGCTGTCCTCTCAGGTTTCTAGCCTCCAGCAGGTTTACAGGCAGGAATTATTCTCCTCCTCCTGCCTCCTTTTCACCAAGCTGAACAAGCTGAAGTCTCCTAGTCTCCTTCAGAAGGGCTCTCAGCTCCCCGGATCACGAGCTACTGGAAGTGTCAAGTTCCAGATAAGCCTTACTGAGGTGTTACACCACAAAACTCACGCTCTTCCTGCTCTGTTCTGATCACTGAGGACCATCTTTAAGAGCAACAGAGGATAAACCAAGGCTCAGCACCCAGAAGCACTTGGACACGTCGCAGTGTTCAGCCCATGGTCTGCAGCTACCCCAGGGAACCAAGTTCCCTTCGGTGTTGCAGATGAAACTGATGCTTGGTGATGGGAAGCAAATCACCCCCAGCACTCCTTTGACTGTAAACATTTCAGAGCAGAAGTGAGAGTAAAGAATAGCAGTTAGAATAAAGAAACACAATTATTATCCAAAAGACAATTTGAATAATTCTGCAACAACAGGAAGACATTTCAGATTATTAGGGACCTCGTCTGAGCTCCTTATAACTGGGTGCATAAGACTGGTCCTCAGAAGAGCATCCCAAGCTTGTCTCACCACGAGAAGCAGACCACAGCTGTGCACTCAGCTTTCCAGCACACTGAAGCACACTCTCTTGCGCCTCAGTCCAACCTTTTCATGGCAGGAGGCCAACTGCTCATTTCAGGACATCTGTGGGCTGCACAGATACAGCTACAGTTGATTACAGAGCCAAGTACCACTCTATGCCCAGGCTCTTGGAGGGACAAGCAGTGGTTGGGAACAAACCCCGTATTTGGGGGCTTTTTCAGGTGAAATCACTTCAGGCTGAGGAAGTCACCAATTATTTTCTCAGCTAAAGAGTCTGAGGGCAGCCCACTATGTGTCTGCTTTGCTGAGCTCCTGCCCAGGCCAGAAGCAGACACCCCATTGCAGACAGAACTCCAGTCTAGCTGGACATTAAATCCCACCCACAATGGTTGCCCATGTTCTTAAGATGCTCCATGTCCTCCAGAAACAATGCAACACACAACATAGAACTGGTGACAAACCAGCATCAGCCCAGCAACAACTCAAATCAGTGCAAAGGGCTGTAAATACCCATACAAACTAATGACGCTGATCTACACAGAAAATATTTGGTTCTTTCCCATCAGATAGTGACCTCAGTGTTCTCATTAGGAACACTGCACACTCAGGGCTAGATGTTGCTCTGATGGCCACACAACAAACTTTGTAGGAGCATGATGAGTTACCATCAAGCTTGTTGTGCAGAAGCAGCTCCACAGTCCTGCCCTTGAGCAAGGGAGCAGCTTTTCAGCACAGCCGTTCTGGAGGGGCAGGCTGGGGGAACTCATCTTAGATCCTGAGGTGGGGGTGAGAGGGAACAGAAAGCTTTTCTAGGGCAATTTTCTCCAGTCAACCCATTTCTGAGTCACTCATCTATTTACACTTGCGAGAACAGATCTGAATATGTACTAAAGGCAATGTTTATCTGCTTCGAGCCATTGCTTTGCTTCTAGGGCACACAGCTTCAAGTGCCCAGAGATGCTTTTTCATTTCCTCAGCACACATACGTTGGCCTTCAGTTTCTTTATTAGTGGTCTTCAAGAATGACAGTGCTACTGACATTATAGTCTGACTGGCTTTATTTTAAAAACATACAATATACATATAGCATTGTCATGGCAACCGCTAATTATGGTAATTGCTGCACATGCTGATTCTAAACACAAGAGGGTACAAGCATCCCATTATATCAAGGTCAACCAATTACTCTTTTTTGGAACACATAACTCCAAGACATAAGGAGCCATGCTTCATCCATGCTAAACAAAGGAGGAGAACATGGAACAGCCACTCTGCATTCATCCTTTCCCACCTCCAGCCCTCTGCACCTAAGGGTGGCACTTGGAGAACATCACCCAGCACCTCAGCTCCAGCCAGGATCTGCCCCGAAGGACCCAGCCTCAGCACTGCCCACTGTCCACCACTACTGGTGCAGCTTCAGGCAGTCCTTTCTCTAATTTCTCTTAGGGAGCCAAGACTTTATCACCACCTTGCCCCAATTCCTTACAGTCTGTGCAGACAAACCTGCCTGCACAGCAGTGAGGAAGTGGCACTTCCTCCAACAGCCTCTCCTTTCCAGAGAGGTTAGCAGGGCTCATGCACAACTGAGCCACAGACACCAGCAGCAATTCATTGCACTTGGGATTTTCCTCCTCCTGCCTTTCAGAAAAGCTTTGTAGCTTCATCTCCAAGGTTTCAAGACCCAAGGGAGAAGCAGCAGTTGGATGTTTATTTGATGCTGCTTCAGGAGGTTTCCAGGTAAGGTGAGAACCACAAGAGATTTGGTCGTGGGAACTCTAAGCCACCACAGGGAGACTTCCTTACAACACAGCTGAGACTGGGTGAGGACCAAGAGGGAGAACAGAGACAGGGAGGAGACACTAATGTGCTTCAGGTCTCAAACATGAGCACAGCACAGTGAGCACCAGCTCAGGAAGCAGCTGTTGGCAGAGGACCGACAGCCCAGGCCACACTTCCAAGATGCTGAAGCATCACACAGTGGAAGAACCCAGTCAAATTACCTGCAAAGTCTCTGCATCTGGTGCCGTCTGCTCCTCCAAGGCAACATCAAAAAACAACTTATTGATGATGTGTCTTTTGCTGACCTAAACACAGGAGACAGAAGAGGTTAATGGGCACGGATATGGAAACACAACAGATATGGAAGACAATCAGAGAGGGAGAAGGTCCCATCTTGTCAAAAGGCCATGAAAGGTGGGTCAGATCACGTTCTCGACACCATTAGTGACGATGCTCTGCTTCGGCTCATCAGCACAGCAGCAGACCCCCCCCCACCCCCCCTCAGTTTTGGGAGCATGACTCCAGCCAAGCTCCTGAGCCGCAGCAGAAAGATTCAGGCATTTCTGAATCAAGCGCAGTCTGTTCTCTGGCAGCTAAGGCCCAAGCAGCTGACGCTGAGCTAACACGATGCCAAATCCTAAGACAGAAGTACGTGCTGCTTTCTGCAGGCAGAAGGTGCTGTAATTGAATTTGATAGCTCTCCACACCTCCCCCATGCAGTTACAGCTTTGTGTTTTAAGTATTATATACAGTCATGACACCAGCTAATTGCATAGTTACTGCTACATAAGATGTTATTTCACGATAACTCCATGGTAACCCAGAGATGTAAGAGGCAGTGAAGAACACAGGGAATCAACAAGTCAGGGAAGGAACAAGGGCCAAGACCTTGAGAGGAAGAAAGAAGCACGAACATAGAACAAGCCCAAGCTGCAGCTGGCTAAAAACCTACATCTGAGCGTGAGGTAACATCTCCTGCAGACACTACATGCCAAGACCTACTGGCAGCATCAAGGCTGGTGACACAAGGGACTTCAAAGAAGTTCAGGTCCCAATTAAGCCACTGGATCCCCAAGCCTTGGCTTCTTGTCTCAGAAGCAGAGCACATCCCTCCTTCCCTCCCCAGCCTTTGCTTTTCTCAACGGAGGGCCGAGTGCTGCAAAGCAAGGACTCAATTTTAAGGACCACATGCAGCAGAACGGGCAGCTCACCTGATGGCAAGCAGCAGGGTACTCCAGAAATGCATCTCTCATGTAATGATTAACCCCTTCCAGCCCTTTCTATTATCATGCCAATACTTATTCAGCCTAAATAAAAGCAGTGAAAACCCAGAGACCCTTCCTAGAGAAGCTACAACACGGAGAGCAGGAAGACACCCTCGGACCACCTCTTCTGATCAGGAGAGGGGCCGAGGGGAGTTCAGCCTCTAAGCCTTTGGGGAGATTATTTTTAGGGAGAGAAAGTTCTCACCACTTCATACCATGAACCTTTTCCTTGTGTCACCACAGGCCCACACTACGGCTCGTCGGTGCCACTTAGCAGAGCATCGTGCCACAGAAATACAGAGGTGTACAGAGGTACAATACAAAGGTTTTACCTGGATTCTGCACTGCGGGCAAGTGCGGCTTGGTGCTGTGTCAAACCACTGGGTGAGACTGAGAAAGGAAAGGAAAATATATGGTAAATCCTTAAAATCCAAAAGCACTGCTCCCAGGGGCCACCCTCCAACTCACCAGGAGACAGCAGGATGTGACTCCTTTTTACAAACTAAAAACTAAAAACAGAAACGCAAACATTTAGTCCAGAGGTGCAGCTAACGGGAACATCGTGTTCCAGTAGGCGCACTCTACCTTCGCCTCTGAGACAATTCCCAGCTGAATTTAGCGTGTAAGCTTATCTTTACCAGGGCAGAGTTTTTACAGCGCTCAGATCTCCCTGGGAGAAAGTCTTTTAACAACTGTAGCTTTGCAGGAGTGAACAGATCCACACGCAGAGCGGCACAAGAGCTGCTATATCAGGATACAACAGCCGAGAGATCCCCAGTTTGGTCAGCTCCAAAGGGTGCCACTGACACCAAACATGTGTCTGCACAGCGAGGGAGATGGGGCTGGCCTCTGCTCCGAGATGATGAATGCAAACCTGTCAGGCTCCCCAGGAGACCTACTAATGCATTTTGCAACCAAGCCATCACGTCACACTTGGAACAATTTATTTTTGGAGCAAGATAGCAATCTGGAGCTGGCAGGTTACCTTTGGAAGCTCTCCCTCCTCAGTTGGTTGTTAGAGAGTGAGCCTGAGCTGTGCTGCCTGTTAAGAAGTGACCATTGCACCTGCAAGTGATGGTCCCTCTCCAGGTTAGTTAGCCAAGGAGAAAAGCAAATGCCTCCTCCCTCCCCACATGCAGAATTTATTTCCTCAGAAGAACCATTTCCTTCCAACATAAACACTTGCAGAACAGTTCCAGCAGAAGCATGAAATTGCCTGGGAAGCTTCACTCATAATCTAACACCGCTCCTTCCAGATAAACACCCTGCGTAGGAGCAATCTGCTGGCACCGGCCCTTCTGGAGAAGGAAGGGCCACAGGCAGAGGAGCGACAATGCAGCCGAGGCTCCTGCGGCAGCTTTGTGAGGTCTTTTAAATCCCTGCAAAGTGGAATCGCTGCCGCTACGGGTGACACAGCGGGACGAGGCAGCGCCCCCCGCAACCGAGTCACGGCCAGTGCCAGCAGCGCCGCGAAGGCCCAAAGCCCCCTCAGAGGGGAACAGCCGTGCCTCCGGGGGAAGGGGCGGCTTGGCGGCACAGATGCGGGCGCCGGCTCGCCCCAGCTGAGGGAACCCGCAGCCCCACGGAGGGGGGGGTGCTGCCGGACCCGCACAGAGCACCCACCCCGCTCCCCCCCACAGGACGGCCCCGGCGGGTAGGCCGCTCACCAGGCGCGGTGGAAGGTGTGCCCGCAGGGCACGGCCGCCACGTCCCGTTCGTTGTCGAAGAAGTCGGAGCAGATGGTGCAGTGGGCGCGGATGGGCATGGTGG
>VWZL01003830.1:117314-136495 GCA_013396915.1 Stercorarius parasiticus
CCCTCCTTTCGGGGGGCTGGGGAGGGGGTGGGGGGGGGGAGAAAAAAAGGGGCACAGGCTCCCATTGCCACCCTGTCCCTTTATTGGGGTCAGCAGCAGTGGGGGTGCACGGTGGCGGGGCCACCCTCCCTATACGCATCTCGCAACACCCATGCAACCTGGAAGGCGTCGAGGGAGGTGGCCAGGAAGCCACCCAGCCAGGTGGCCACGCGGCAGCAATGGACAGACTTGGGGGGGATCCCCAGCTTGGTGGCCGGGTGCTGGGGGAAGCCACCCAGCAGCGTGGTTCCGCCGCCAGCAGCAGATGGACCCCACAGGCCCCCAGCAGCTGGCCCAGGTGGAGGGTGAGGTTGTCCTCAGCCATGTCCTGGCAGAAGGTGACGTAGGGCAGCATATGGCCCTCCTGGCACTCCCACCACGTAGGTGGTGCTGGCACTGGAGCCCACCACCAAGCCAGTGGTGTGGCCACAGGTGCAAGCGGCGAGCAGGGAGAGGGGCAGCACCAGCATGGCCAGCACCATTGACCACGGCTCCTTGTCCCTGACCAGCCCGCTCCTGGTGTGACCCATCCCTGTGTCGATGACGATGGTGCACAAAGCCTTGTACTTCTCCACTGGCTTGGCCCCCGTCATTCCCAGGGCTGGCTCTGGTCCCCGGAGCCCTGCCTGGGGGGCTGAGTCGCATAACGACTGCCTGCATCACAGTGATGACATCATCCATGGCGGGGGAGGGGGGGGGGATTTGGCTCTCCTTCCCACCTCTGGGGGGTCCCCTGAGGCTCCCCAGGGTGGTACCTGCTCCCGAGAGGCTCTTGTGGCTGTAGGAACCAGGGTGCGGGGAGGCTGGTCAAGGTGAGGAATTTCATGTGCAAATTGAGTGGGGCTCCTTGCCAGGAGAGAACCATCCCCGGGGAGAGGGCTGGCACTGGGACTGGGATGTGGCTGGCGCTGGTCCTGAGTGGATGCCGAGATGGAGCGAGCCTCCCCAGCTCTGGGCAGATGCTGTCTCAGGGGCAGAAAAAGGAGAAAAAGATGTTCCTTGCAGGCTGGAAGCCTTCAGAAAAGCTCCCTGTGGGCCAGCAAAGATGCTTGGGGGCCAGCAGAGTTCCCCAAGAGCCACCAAAACTCCCCAGGGCCAGCAGACCTCCCCAGGGACCACCAAAACTCCTCAGGGGCCAGCAGAGCTGTGTGGGGGCCAGCAGAGCTCCCCAGGGACCACCAAAACTCCCTGGAGGCCAGCAGAGCTCCCCAGGGACCACCAAAGCTCCCCAGGGGGCTGTCAGAGCCCCAGGTGGGTGCAGGGGTGCCCTAGCCAGTGTGGGTGCCCCTGGGTCCGGGTGGGGAGGACGGGGGTGCCCAGGCTAGCTGCTGGGGCCAGGCACACAGCGGGGCAGCGGGGGTTGGGGGGTGCTGGGGGGTGTCAGCCCCCCCCCCAAAGCCGCTCACGGGCATCATGAAAAAGAAAAAAGAAAAGTTGCCGGTTTCTAAAAATGGCGCTGCAGCGGCCTCTCTTCACGCCCGCTCCCCAGTGCGCCGGCAGATGCTAAAAACAGCTCGGCGCTGCTGGCTGCCTCCTGCCACCTCTTGCCGGGCCGGCTGGCACCGGAGACCACCGCTCCGCTCACATGCTCCTTCGGCACAATTTTGCCCATCTCGAATCCAGCGATTCCCCAGCCAGCCATCCGGTGGGCCACAGCGGAGGTGAAAAGGAGGCAGGTTGCCCACATGGCCGGCACCCGCTGCCTGCACCCGGCCTTTGCACCCTCTTTGGACCCCCAAACCGCTGCCGACGCCTGGTGCCATTACGGTGGCACCGGCAAATGCCATCAAAGCATGTCCCCCAGCACTGCCAGTGGCGGGACAGTGCCCAGCTCTGCCTGCGGCCACTATGTTTTATAGATGGCTGTGATTTTAATAATTAATTCCTGCTAACGACAGCACTTTCCCCAAATAAAACATTTAAAGTGCTGTGTGTGCAAGGCGTGCTGCCGGGGCGAGACGCTGGCTGCTCTGTCGCAGCCGTGGCGGGTGGGCATGGCAAGAGGTGGCACGGCATGGCATGGCATGGCACGGCATGGTCACACATGCCCATGGCTCAACCAGGTGCTCCAGCAACCATGCCCAGCCATGCGGCACCTTAGGGTGCCACTTACCCTTGGGTGCCCACCCTTGGGTGCCAGCAGCACCTCTGAGATCCCCCCAAGCTGGGGCAGGGGTGACGGGTGCCATGCGAGATGCCACCCTGCGAGGTCCCCCACCTGTCCCCTGCGCCGTAGCAGTGTGCACAGCACCAGCACCAATCCCAGCCCGCAGCGGCAGGCAGGGGCAGGCAGGGGTGGGCACTTGCCAGCCCATGGCATTAGAGGCCAGGCGCTCGATCCTCGCCTCCCTCAGCGTAATTAGGGCAGGATAAATGTGTATTAGCATGAAATCTGTCATCTCCGCAAGCACATTTGCAAGGTGGGGGGNNNGGGATGCCGGCCTAGGGCGGGGGGGCCCTCCTCACACACATCACTGTAACCGCAGGAGCCTCCACAGCTAATGAGCGGCTCCCTGTGCCACCCCACGGTGGGGCACTGACAGGCCCGCTCACACAGGATGCCCCTTGGGCTGCCCCCTGCGTCGTGGGACAGTGGGTCTGGCACCCATCCGCCACCCAATGGTGGCCCTGGGCACCCACTCTGCCCCATGCTGAGGAGGGTAACACCCAGGGTGCCTGTCCATCCATCCTTCCATCCCTCCATCCCTCCATCCCTCTATCCATCCATCTCTGCATCCTGGCTGCTGGTGGTACCCCAGCTGGCCACCCTGGCTGCACCCCTGCTGACACCCTGCATCCCCAGCACCGGTGCCCAGCATCCCCCAGCACCTCCTGTGCCTGATCCAGCCTGTAATAACCACACGGTGCCGGGCCCTTCCCGTTGCCACAGCAACTCGACAGCCAAGCCGAAATGGCTCTGCTCGGCCTTGCACGGGCAGGACCAGCACCCACACCAGGGGCACAGCCACCCCAAAACCCAGGCCGGGGGGCAGCACGGCCCCAGCATGGGGAAACTGAGGCACCATCCTGGCAGACCCTCCAACCGCGGGATGCCGGGACTCAGTCGAGCTAAAAATACCCTCCGGCGAGCGGTGGCAGAGCCGTGCAGGTGCAAGGCGCCAGCGGAGACGGACAGCTTGGCTGATGGGAGCTGATGCAGCCCCGGGGCTCCGGCGCCACTTAATGATCAGCCGAGGAGGTTTTATTTAAAACTGGCGCCAGCTGCAGGACCTGTATGGCTGGCCGCGGACCAGTGAGCGGAGCTGCCAGTGGCCACGGGGCTAGGGCACGTTTCAGCATCCCCTGCCCATCCTGGACTTGCCCTGAGCATCCCCTGCCCGTTCACCCATCCCCAAACCCTGCCCTCGCCCCCCGCCCTGACCCTGGACGGGCACCCAGAGGGTGATGCCCATCACTGGCCCCTTCTCTTTTTCAGTGTCCTGCTCCAGGGATTTTTGTCCCAAAACTGGGGTGGAGGGGGCCTCCTTGTCGGGATGAGCTCCTTGTGGGGATGTGACATCTGCCACCGCTGCCAGCAAAATGAGCAGAGAAAGCCGGTGCATGTGTGGCAGTGAGCATCAGTGGGGGGCTCAGCGACTGTACCCTGCTCCTGGGCAGCCCCAATGCCATGTCCTGGGCCATGAGCTGCACCAGCCTCTGTGCCGGCAGCGTCCCCTGCACAGTCAGTGGCTGAAGAAATCAGGGTGTAATTAGGTGAGGCTGGTAAGACACTTGGTCACAGCATGGCAGCCCCAAGCCCAGTCTGGTGTCCCCCACCAGGGCCCTGTGCAGGCAGGCAGGGTGGGTAGTGGTGGGGGGCACTGTGGGCTGGGTGCCAGTCTGTCTGCCACCGTCATCCCATGTCCTGGGCACCATGGTCCCACGGGCACCTTGGTGCCGGGGACACTGTAATCCCATGGCCTGGGCTCTGCCACACCAGCAGCACCATGATCCCACATCCAGGCACCCACGAACCTGAGGGCACCCTGATCCCATGGGCGCCCAGGCACCCATCATTCCAGGAGCATCATGATCCCAGGGGCGCTGTGATCCCATACCTCAGGCACCCATCATCCCGTGATCCCAGGGGCACCGTGACCCCCACCCAAAATCACGGTGCTCCCCACGCTGTCCTGTAGCCACACAGCAAGGCAGGCACCTCCAGCCCACCCCAGCTGGCACAGCTGCCGGGGCTGTATTTAGCCACCGCTGAAGAGGGTGAGAGAGGGATTTTTAGGAAAATCCTTTTTCTTGGTGCTGGCATCGCCTCCCACACGGCTGGGTTCCCTCTAATCGCAGGGGGCCATGGCAGGACCCAGGGCACACAGGTGACGCGGCGTGGCGGGCACTGGGGGACAGTGCCCGGGGTGGCCACGCCAGCATCGGTGTGCAGGTGCCCTCCCGTGGCTGGCATGGGAACGGTGGGTGCTCCCTCACCCACGGCCCCTCCATGATGTAGGTGCCCCCGGAGGGGTGGGGACATGGGGCAGGGAGCCCCCCCTCACGCAGGGGGACAGGGGTGCTGCCAACCCAGGGCACGGTCCCCTACAAAGACACGGCCCCAGCCCAGGAAAAAAATATAATTAGTTTTTAATGAGCGATTTGAGCAGCCAAGGGGCTGTAAACCCCACAGGAGCCCACTGGGGCTGAGCCAGGTCCCCAGAGCACAGCCCCACCCATGTGGGGCGGAGCCCCCCAGCACCCAGCCAGTGCAGGACTGAGCCCCACAGCACTCCACCGGCGTGGGACCAAGCCCGGGGAGCACCCAGCAGGGCCCGGGTGTGAGCCGTGGGAGAGCACCTCACAGCACCCGGCTGCCTCCCAGCACCCATCCCATAGGGAGGGCGCCCTATAACACCCAGCTGCACGCTGCATCCGCCCTAGGGGGAGTGTGCCCACAGTGTATAGGGGTCCTGGAGACCCCACGGTGCAGGGCACCCCATCAGCACTCGGCCATGTCCTCCTCCTCCTCATCCTCCTTGTTATCCTCATCCTCATCCTCGCCACTGGGCAGCTGCCCCGGGGGGGCGGGGGGGAAAGGGGGGCCACGCTCCAGGTTGATGTAGGTGACGGCCAGGTTGACATAGTGCTCGCCCTCCAGCGTGGCCAGGACATGCTTCAGCTCGCCCACCAGCCCCGTGAAGGATGGTCTCTCCTCGGGCGCTGGCGCCCAGCAGCTCAGCATCACCCCGTACCTGCCCCAACACCACCATCAGCACCAGCAGCCCCCTCAGGACCCCCCCTCCTGCCACCCTTCCCACCCCCCAGCCCCACTCACAGGGTGTCAGGGCAGTGTCGGGGCTGTGGCAGGCGTCTTCCCCGCAGCAGGTAGCGGGCCATGTCATAGGGGTCCACCCCGGGGTACGGCGATGCCCCCCGCGTCAGCAGCTCCCACATGAGCACCCCGAAGGACCACTGCCGAGCAGAGAGCTGCCATGGGGAGGCTGGGCAGGATGGGGACAGGGGATGGGGATGGGGGTCATGCCTACCACATCCGACTTGGTGGTGAATTTTTGGGTCTGGAGGCTCTCCAGCGCCATCCACTTGACGGGGAGCTTGGCGTGGCGGTGCTGCCGGATGCTGTAGTACTCCTTGCCGAACACATCCCGTGCCAGCCCGAAGTCAGCCACCTTCACCGTCAGCGTCTCATCCAGCCTGTGGGATACCATTTTGGGGGGGGGGCACCAGGCAGCACCCCCCATGCCCAGCCCCGGGCCCATGGGGTGACCCCACAGCAGGGCTCCAGGGGGCATGGCCACACTCACATGCAGTTCCTGGCTGCCAGGTCCCGATGCACAAACTTCTTCTGGGCCAGGTACTCCATGCCCAGGGCCACCTGCAGCCCGAAGCCGATGAGGTCCTTCACTGTGGGGCTCTGCAGAGTGGGAGCGGTGAGCGGGGTGACCTCATCCCCCTGCCAACCCCCCCTTCCTAGGGTGTCCCCATACCCGCTCCTGGGCGCGGATGAAGTGTCGCAGGTCCCCATGGCGCATGTAGGGCAGGATGACGAGGGGCAGCCCATGGCGGGGCAGGCACACCCCCAGCAGCGAGAGCACCTGGGGGTGGTGGAAGCTCTTCATGAGGATGCCCTCACGCAGGAACTCCTCCACCTCCTCCACGTCTGTGATGCCTGCCAAGAGCCGAGCTGTGGAGTCCTCCACTGCCGTGCCGTGCTGCGCCGCGGGATTGTGCCGTGGGAACGGGCACTACTCACGGTGCAGGGACTTGACAGCACAGTGGAGCTCCCCCAGCAGTGGGTCCATGTAGGTGCCATGGTAGACACTGCCAAAGTGCCCTGCGGGGACAGGTGGCATGAAGCTGGCACCACACACAGTGAGCAGGCGATGCCACAGCCAAATGGGGGAGCAGCGTCACCTTTGCCGATGACCTGGTGGCGGTGGGTGACAAGCCGCTCCTCGGGGATGAGGATGTCCTTCACCTCCTCCAGCAGCTCTGGCCGCAGGTCCTCCAGGCAGCAGGATGTGGCCCTAAGCAGGGGCACGGGGGAGCCACCAGCGGCCCTGCCAGCACCAGCACCGGCACCAGCGAATCGTGCCCGTGGTCCCAGTGGGCCAGGACTGCCTGCCATGGGCAACACTGCGGGACAGGCAGAGGCAGGGTGAGGGCTGGGGCAGGCACCCAGCACCCCACCACCCGCCAGTGACACCCACTTACCCAGCACCTCCCTGTAGTCGACGCCAGGGCGCTGGGTGGTGTTGGGGGTGTTGCTGCGGCCAGGCTGCACCAGCAGCTCCAGGTTCTCCGTCCCTGCGGGCAGCAGCAGGGTGGGCAGGGGGTGGCATGGCAGAGGGTCGGGGGACAGCGGGGTGCCCGGGGAGCACAGCACTCACCTCCTCTCTTCTTCCATCGCCAGCGGAGCAGCACGGCAGCCAGGACACAGCAGACCAGGAAGGTGACGCCGGTGCCCAGGGCCAGGCTGGCAGCCAGGTCCAGCGAGGTGGCAGCGGGCAGCACCCAGCCCAGCGCCTCGCAGGCGCCATTCACGCAGATCTGGGGGAGCAGGGGCTCAGCGGGGACAGGGTTGGGGACACCGGGGAGTGGGTCACCCACTCGGGGGGTGCTTACCTCCACGGGGGCCCCGGCCAGGGGCAGGTGCAGCTCACGGGGCAGGCGGCAAGTCACCTCGTTCTTCAGCACGTTGGGGTGGCAGTCCCGGCCCCCCACCATCATGGTGATGTTCATGCAGGCAGCCACAGCGTCCAGCCCCAGTTGCTGCCCGGACACAGCACTCTGAGCCCGGGGGTCCCAGCGGTGGGACCCCCACCACCCTGGCTCACCCCGCCGCCCCACGTACGTGCACCTCGATCTCGTCCTCGCCGGGCTTGAGGCGGAGGCGCTTGCCCTCCTGCTCCAAGGGGAAGACCTTGGGCTGGGGGTAGTAGCGGAGGCGGAAGAGCCAGTGGCCGGTGGCACCGTCCAGCAGCACGCTCAGGTTCCCCGGCGCCTTCTCCACCTTGCTCTCGAAGGGGAAAGCCGGGCTGCGGCACAGCAGCCGCTCCGGTGCCTGCGGGCTCTCACACTCCTGCAGGCAGGGGGATGCTGGGTGCCAGGGCAGCATGGTGCCCGGGGACAGGGATGGCAGGACAGGGATGGGAGGTGACGGCCCCCTGTCCTGGCGCTTACCGTGGCTTTGGTCCTCACACCACTGGCTTCGAAGCGGATCTTGGCACGATACACGGAGTCCAAATGGGTGCCGATGACAGTGAGCATCGAGCCCCTGCAGTGGGCAGGGTTCAGGGCCCCGGGGTGCACATGGTGCCCGAGGTGCACGTGGTCCCCAGGGTGCATGTGGTCCCTGGGGTGCATGTGATCCCCAGGGATTAAAATGGTCTCTGGGGTGTACATGGTCCCCAGGGTGCATGTGGCCCCCAAGGTTAACATGGCCCCTGGGGTGCACACAGTCCCCAAGGTGCATATGGCCTCTAGGGTGGCTGTGGTCCCCAGGGTGCACGTGGCCCCTGGGGTGCATGTGGCCCCCAAAGTGCTGTGGTCCCTGCAGTGCACATGGTGCCTGGGGTGCATGCAGTCCCCAGGGTGCACGTGGCCCCCAGGATTAAATGGTCCCCGGGGTGCATGCATTCCCCAGCGCGGCCAGGGATGGTGGGGAGGCTGGGGTTGTCCCCTCCCAGGGGAAGGGAGCCCATGCACTCACTCATAGCTGCAGGTGGGGACGATGGCCGAAACGAAGGGGTCGGGGCGGTACTGGAAGGGCAAGGGGGCCGGGAACTCCTCCTCGTCGATCCACAGGGACACCCAGGCTGTGCCCAGGCCACCAGCGGCAGGAGACGTGCACTGAATCACCCCATCACCCTGCCTGGGGACACGCTGGCTGTGGATGGAGGGGACAGTGACACCATGTGGGGTGGTCCCGTGCCCATCCCGATGCCAGGGACCCCACTGTGGCCGGCGAGGGGAGGGCAGAGACGTACCTGGGCTGCCCGGCCAGGGGGCACTCAGAGCCGTTGACCATCACCCGCCAGCTGCTCCCTGCCAAAAGGTGGGTGCCGTGGAGCAAGAGGTGGGTGCCACCCCCCCGGGGGCCAAACAGGGGGTGCAGGCTGCTGATGCGGGGCTCCTGGGCAGAGACAGTGTTGGTGGGGTGGGTGGGTAAGCCAACCCTCCTCCAGACCCTGCCAAGGCTGACCACCAGCATGGGGCCGTACCACAAAGATGAAGCCACTGAGGGTGGCTGAGCCATGCACGTGGAAGCCAGAGGGTCTGGCGGGTTCATCCACAGTGAGCACCACGTTGGCTGGGCCCCCCACAGCTGCTGGGCCCCCTGGCTCCATCTCGCACACCAGCACATCCACGAAGTCCTTGCGGCGGGAGGTGGGCAGGGGTCTGTGGGGTGGTGATGGGGAGTCAGCCCCCGGCCAGGGGGGCAGCCCTGAACCCCTCTCTGCTGCCATCACTGCCCCTGGCACCACCACACACCTGTGGCTCCTGCTCTCCTCCGGCAGCACGGCACAGCCTCGCTGTCCCACCATTACCCGGTAGGCGCCGGGGGTGCTGCGGCGGGGGTCGGGGTCCAGGTGGGAGTGGAAGGTCATGCCACAGAGTGTCACCCGTGTCCGGCCCCGCAGTGGGGCACTCCGTGGGTGGAACTGCGGGAGAGGCACCCGTGTCACCCCCAGCCCTGAAAGCCTGGTGACGGCCGCAGGTTCGGAAAGCCCCTTCCCCGAGGCGTGCAACAGCCATCCCGGGGAGGGGTTCTCCGGACAGTCCCACCACGTACCACCTCCCTCCCCATCCGAGTGCCCAAGAGCTGTGGGGTGCAGGGGGGGACACCGGCGCAGACCTACGTCAGTGAGGACGGGCGGGCAGCTGTCCTGGACCCAGGGGCCGGCACACTCATGGTGGCGTGTGCATCCGTCCCCACACCAGCCACAGCCCATGAAGCGCTCGGCCCGCAGGCAGCGCTGGCACGTGGAGAAGTGGCGGCAGCCAGGGCCGGTGACATTCAGGCGCCACACCTGGGGATGGAGAGTGGAGGTGAGTAGGATATTATGTGGGGCTCAACGCCTGCCCCGCACCCCCTGGACTCCTCCACTCACCTTGGTGCCGGTGGCGAAGAACAGTGAGTGGCCCTGCAGCCCCATGGTGCCCCGCACCGGCCCTGGCTCCCCCAGGGAGAAGTTGGCCAAGGTGAGGAGGTAGGAGCTGGAGCGCTGGAGCACCATCTGGAGCGGGGCAGAGTGGGGAGCTGAATGCACCCCCTCACCCTGCCGGGACCCCCCCACCCCACCCGGCCCCCCATCCCACCTGGAAGATGCGTCCCTCCGCTGTGCCCAGGTGGGCCACGGTGACATCCCCCAGGGCGGTGACGAAGATGGAGGTGAGGAGGATGCCGGCCAGGTGCCCATTGAACAAGTCCACTTTATAGGAGGTGGCGGGGACGAGGGTGGGCTGGTCCCAGCAGCTGGTGTTGACCACTGGTGCTGAGAGGTTCACCTGCGGCCAAGCACAGGGTGGGTGCGTGAAACCAGCACCCTGACCCCCCCATACCCTTATGGGTGGGCACCAGCTCCAGCTGCAAGATATTTCGGGGAGCACCCGATCGCCCAAACTCCCCTCTGGGCTGGGCAAACTTTTGGGGAAAAAACACATCCGCAGCCCCTCCCGCAGTCCCCGCATGGCGTCAGATCCTGCCCTCCCCTCCCACCCCATCTGGATGTGGTTATCGGTGCCGGCACTGCGGGGCAGTCACCCCAAAGCCAGCCCTCCCTGTCTCCAGGGCTCAGCAGGGGGCTGGGGACGAAGAGGGATACCAGGGATTGGGGCATCCGTACTTGGCCCCCCACTGATGCTCGGGGCCAGGGGTCCCCTCCCGGCTCGCCCTGCCAGCAGCGTGAGTCAGCGGCAGTGAGCTGTCTGCTCCGCATGTGGGAAGACAAGGGAATTTGGCTGCGCCTCACTCCACGCCTGGCTGAGAATGCCAAAACTCGTGTCATGGATGCTTGGCGGGACCCTGCCTGCAGAGGGGGCCCTGCCGGGGCCTCCCATCCCCATCCTGGCCATGCTGGGGCTTGTCCCTGGGACATGGTGTTCCTGCCCTGCGGCTGCTGCGGCAGACAAGAAACTCCGGTGACTAATTGTGCTTCCGCCTGTGGTTTATTTGCCCAGAGAAGGCGGCGGCCCTGGGGCCGGGGAGGGGCAAGGCAGGAGCACCGAGGCCCCGTGGCTTCCCGGTCCCCTGCACACATAACCACGCTGGAGAGGGTGACCATCAACAACCCGGTGTTGGGGACAGTCACCGTGGGGGCCAGAGCCAGGGCAGCCACACCGAGGAGAGGGACTTTTGGCACGGTGTGTGGCAAGCGGCGGTGTGCCCATGTGCCAGGACACGTGTCTGCGGCACACAGCATGGGGTGCCCAGGGTGGGGAGCGTGGCCAGATCCCCGCCAGCACCCTACCTGCTCGCCAGGCAGCTGGTGGGGCTGACTCACACCTGGGCGACGCTGCCCTCCCATGCCCCTGCCCAACCCACCCCCTGGTGCACCCCACTTTACATGCTTCCCAGCATCCCAGATCCACCTCCCTGTGTCCCAGCCGACCCCTAGACCCCCCGGGATGGACGCAGGGCAGAGGACTCACGTTGTGCGGGCAGTACTCCACCGGCTGGAAGAAGCTGAGCCCCCGCAGCAGCGGCTGGTGCCCGGTGCCGCAGCACTTCTCCATGCCCTCCTCCATGGCCTGGTTGAGGAGACGGAGGGGGAAGGCGCAGACGGCCGAGTCCTCCCGCGGCACCTGGCTCTCTGGCCGGCTCTCGGCGAAGGCACCGAAGAGCACCGTGTCGGTGTCGTTGATGCCGAGTTCGCGGGCCAGGCGAGCGCCGGGGCGGGCGGCATGAGCAGCCTGCAGCACATTGTAGGTGACGTCACGCTCGGTGTCCCCTTCGATGCTGCGCCGCCGGCGCCGCTTGGACTCGAAGCGGCAGTCAAGGATGAGTTCGCGGTAGTGGCGGAGGTCACGCTCGTGGGTGCTGAGCCGCGCCAGGCGCGTGTGGTACACCGCTGAGCCCGGCCTCTCCGGCTGCACCGTCAGGAAGTAGACATGGTCCCCATCGGCAAAGGAGTGCATGTAGTGGATGGTGTAGTTGTCCCGGTATTGTGGCAGCACTGTCAGCCACTGGAAGTCATCCGAAAAGCCATCCAAAGTGCCCTTCAGCCTGCGGACAGACACCGACTGCGGGCTGTACTGTGCCGCCACGCTGCTGTTGATGGTGGAGCCGAGGTAGAAGAAAGAGGCATAGGAGGTTGCCACCACGGTGGCACTGGTTCCCAGGGGGCTGGCCACACAGTCCGGGCAGGACGCAGGGCTGTTGCCCATGGCCGAGTAAAGGCAATGTGTAGTCGTGATGGCCACCTTGCCATCCCGCACTTCCAGCTGATGCTGGTAGCACAGCCCGTGCCGTGCCGTGCCGCAGCTGTACAGCCATGGCTCCAGCGGGTCCAGCAGCAGCAAGACGTTGTCCGTGTCCTCGGGGCTGTCCGTGGTGGCCGGGCACAGGTGGCAGATCTCACACTCGGCGCTGCCCACCGGGCCGGTGACAAGGACAGAGAGGATGTGCAGTTCGGGGCTGGCCAGCAGGATGCGGTTGCGAATGGCCACGAAGATGGCGGCTGGGCCGGAGGAGTCGGTGAAGACGGCGACATTCTGCACGGGGCTGCCAGCCTCGAGGCTGGGCAGCACGTAGGGGATGGAGAAGTTCCTGGTGGAGCTGTAAGGGATGCGGGGGCACTGCCAGGCGCCGGCGCCCAGCGGGGCCAGGGCAAGCATCAGCAGGAGGCACACGCAGCACGATGGCCCCATGCTGCGCAGTGCCACCAGTGCGGGGTTATCGGCGGTGCTCAGCACCAAGTCAGGTCAGGACATGTGGAGGACAGGTCACCATCGCATCTGCCAAGATAAAGGAGAAAGGGTTTTATGCACTTTGGTGAGGCGAGGGCCCTGGGGCACTGCCACAGCTGTCTGTGGGGCAGGGGGTGCTGGGGTCCTCCAGGGGCAGACAGCGATGGCTGCTGCTGGGGGAGGATCAGCCACACCAAACCTTTTCCCAAACACCGTAAGCGGGCAGTGAAGCCAAGCTGCCTGTGGCAGGGGGGGACAAATCCTGCCTGCTGCCACCTCCCAGACACCCTCACCTGTCCCCGGGGGGCATCCCTGCCCTGCACGACCCCACCGAGCCCCCTCCTGGGGATGGGAATGGGGACCCTGCCAGCCCCCCGGCGACAAGAACCCCGACGGCCCCTCTGGNCGGGCCGGGGCGGAGCCGTGCCGTGCCGGGCCGGAGCAGGCGGGGCGGGACGGGGCGGGACGGGGCGGAATGGGGCGGGACGCGACGGGACGGGAGGGTCCTGCACGGGCAGCCCCGGGGCGCTCAGGGGAACAAGGAGCCCGGGGGACATCGGGGGACACACGGTCTCGGGGGTTCCCGGAGGGCAGCCCTGGGGGACAAGCTTGGGTGGGCACGGTGCCCCGGAGGGACACGGGTGAGAGCCGGGACCCCTGATCGGGACAGGCGGTGTAAGGCTGGCACGATGCCTCAGGTGCCCATCACAGCCCTTCGCCGAGCGGGCGGCGATGGGAGGGTGCCCGTGGCTGGGAGGCGTCTGCAGGCATCCCGGGGGGAGTGTGGGGTGGGGGACATTGGCACGCGTTGGCCCCACTGGCACCGGTGGCAGGGGCTGTCAACACCCTGACACATGAAATTGCTGCTTCTGCAAAGCTGCCTGTGCTGGCGACTCACTTCCAGGCCGGCAGGGTGGCTTTCCTGGGGGGGGTGCAGCAAGTTCGGCATGGGGTTCCCAACCAGGGGGGGCAAAATCAGGGCCAGGGCAGCTATGGAGGCTATTTTGGTTGTGTCCATTTTGCCTCATGTCCCTTTATCCCCCCCATAAAGGGCTGCCTGCAGTGGCAGGAGGTGCCAAGCACTGCCGGGACTTGCTGCTGTTCTCAAGGATGATGGAAGATACTTTTCACCCCGATGCACCCCACGGATTTGTCCCTCCAGGCGCGCTGTTGCCCTCTGGCTGCGGGGCTGCGGATCCCAGCTGCACACACGGACTTTTTCTCCATCCGGGCAGGGCGCTGCCTTGTGCTGCCAGAAGAACTTTGGTCCCAGGAGTGGCTGAACACACCGAAAACAAACTCCCCCTGCCCTTGCCACCTGGCCAGCCTCAGCCCTCCCTGGCTCCCGCCCGGTGTTGTGCAAGACCCGGCGGTTACGTTGGCCCCGTGCCTTACCCAACAGCTCCTTCCTCTGACTGCGCGTCTCCCACTCGGTTTCAACATTAGCTGGCCCCGGCCAGCTTGTCCTGGGTTTTTCACCACTCCCACCCTCTGGCCAGCACAGCCCAGGCTGCCTCGCACTGCCCCCCGGCAGCTTTCCCCTACTCAAACTTGGACCAAACCTGCCCCCCAGCGTGGCCATTTGCCGCACCCCCCCTGCCCCAAGTGGACACCATAAAACACAACAAGACTTTACTTAGGGTCCAGATAATGTTTATGAGCAAAGACAAGCGATTACACTCTGGCAGGAGCATAAATACAGGAGCAGAGTCCCTGTGCTAGTCCTGCCGGGTCCTTTCCAGCTCCCTCAGTGTCTCAGTGCCACACCGGTGGCTCTGCCTCTCCTCGGACACCTGTCCCAGCCCTTGGCGGACAGCCCCAAAACATGGGGTTGGGCTGTGCCCAGAGTGCCACAGCATTCACAGGCGCTCAGCCCCACACCTGTGCCTGGGGATGGCCAGGGAGGAGGTGGCCCCCATGCAGCAACCTCAGTGTAGCTGGCTCAAGGGGCTGGTTTTGGGGGGCAGGTGCCCCCCACACCAAGGGGAAGACCCTCCTTGGGCTGGGGGGGCACTAGGGCCCCATGCCAGAGGGGTCTCCAGAGGGCTGTGCTTGAGCTAATCCTTTAGGGTCCACTGCCCAGGAGCCAGCACATGAGCCCACAAGCACCCCGATGGGCACCCCGTCTCTCTGGGGCTGCTCCGTGTCCCCACGGGGAGGTGGACAGGAGCCCACTGCCCCAGCTGGGGCAGGCTGACCAGCCACCCTGCCTGGCAGCATCCCCAGGGACATATCCCCAGGGACATCCTTCTCATGGCCACAGTGGGAAGGATATGGGCTCACACAGATGCCAAGGGGACAAATCTGCTGGGGCCTGTCTCCCCCAGGGCAGGGAGAGGAACAGCGTATGTCCCGGGCCAGCCCTGTGCCTCACCTTGGTAGTGTCACCCACCATCTGCGGGCACAGCAGCATAGGCATCCCCTGAGTGCTGCCACATCTCCCCCAGGGACCCCCACCCTTGGCACAGCCACAGGATGGCAGAGAAAGGAGGATGCCAGGCACAGGCAGCAGGACCCAGGGGCTCAGTTCCCCTCCAGCCACCTGGGGTACAGGCAGCCCCGCTCCAGGACCCCCATAACCCAGGGGTCGCAGAGGAAGGGCAGCCTCACCCCTTGCAGCTGGGGAGCACTGCCTGCAGATGAGAGAAAATCCAGCTCACCCCTTCCCCAGGCAGCTGCGCACCCCATCTCTAAGACCCAGGTTGGACAGTCCCATGGGTGGGTTCCCCCGTGCTCCGGGGTCCCACCATGCCCTCTCCCCTGGACTCACAGCCCCGGCTTCCCTGTGGGACAAGCTCCCCGTCACAGCAGGGGCTCCCCCAGCTGGCACCATGCCCTGGGCGATGCCTGTCAGTACGTCTGGGGCGTGAGGATGAATAGTCGGTCTTCCTCCTTGCGGATCCACTTCATGAGCTTGTTGACAGCACTGATGGCACCAGCCTTAGTCCCCAGGGGACTGTAGCATATGTAGAGCTCGAAGGCATTGGTTACCTGGGTGAAACAACAAGGTATATACTGGGCATACGTCTGCACTCCCCTTGGGGCTGGCACTGCATCTTCCCCCTCCATGAGCTACTGGGAACGGGCACCAGCACAGGAGCTCCAGTGCAGGGACACAGAGTACCAGCGGGGTACCCTAAATGGGTGGCAACTGGTTTGCTCAGATTTGGGGGGGACCGAACCCCAGGATTTGCACCCAGAGGGGGTTTTCTTCACGGCACTGGAGAGTTCACAACAGTGCATGGCACTGCCCTCCGTGCCAGAGCTCACCGGCCCCCGTTGCTATCTCTGCCCGTCCCTCCCTGGCACAGGGGTGCCCAGGGGCAGGCTGGCCCCCAGAAGGACTGTGCATGGGCTGAGGGCCACCCTGGGGACCATGGAGGTGGTGCTGTATTGTGCCACCACCCACTTACTCCACCATGTGGGCCCGGAGAAGACGTGCCCACCCAAACCCTGCAGACAGCCCTTACCCAAGCCAGGAGGTTCTCACGCGGGCCCGTGAAGTAGATGTTCTTCAGGGGGCGTGAAGAGTTGTGAGCCCGGCTGTGGAGGTACTGGTAGAGCCCCAAGAGCCTTTCCTTCTCCTCCTCCCGCACGTAGGGTGCCTCAATCTCGGGGCTGCAGGAACACAGCATCCTGTTAGCCCCCTGGAGAAGGGGATTTATGGAGAAGGGTTGCCCGATGCCCCACGCCACAGCTTTGGCTTGATGGGTTTCCCGGAGGGCTCACCTGGTGAAGAGCCCAGAGCTCTTGGACTTGTAGATGAAGTGCCGGAGGTCAGGGATGCCCACCTGGGCGACGCTGTAGAAGGGGGTGCGCAGGGCCTCCTGCAGAGCGTGGTGCACCCCCCGCCGCCGCAGGCGCTCCTGGAAGCGCCGCTTACAGTCAGAGACAGTGAAGAAGTCCTCGCGGTCAGTGGAGACCAGCAGGAGGCACAGGTCCATCTCCTGCTCCAGGTAGGAGATGTGGGCATGGAAGAAGCCACTAGAGTTGAACTTGGGGAGGCAAATGGGAGTCCAGGCTTCACCCTCCCGGAAGGAGGAAGAAGAGCTGATGAGGTTGAAGAGCAGATGGAGGTCAATGGGGTGGAGGAACTGATCCTTCTTCCTCACAAGAGACACCAGCTGGTTCCCTGACAGGAGGATGGAGAAGACCAGGCTCTTGGCCTTGGCCTGCTGGAGGCTGGTGCTGACAGCATCCCGAACACTGGCAGCCAGGGGCAGGCAGCGCACAGCACCCATGAGAAAGCTGGGGTCATGGGCCATGAGGTCCAGCAGGTTGTCAGTGATGCGCTCAGAGCCGGCCAGAAGCCTGCGCAGGTCATAGTTCTGTTTCTGCTGGAAGATGTGGTTGAGCTGGGTCCAGGTGAGCAGGCTCAGAATCTGGTAGTAGATGTACAGCAGCTCGTGGGCGATCTCCTGCTCCGACTGCCGGGTCCGCGCCACTGCCACCAGCACCAGCGGGCTCCTCCGCACGAAGACCACCTTGTAGCCATCTGCTTGGGAGGGAGTCCCCGGCAGGGCCGGGGACAGACCTGTAAGCCTGGCTCCCCAGGGCTGCAAGGGGGAGCCAGGCTGCAGCCTCCTCCCCAGCAACCAATCTGGCCCTGGGGACAGCTAATGTGGCCCATGGTGACGGGGACACAGCCAGGCAGGTGACACTCCCCTGTCCCACTCCCCCCCAGGGCAGTACCTGCGTGGATGGACCGGATGGCGTTTTTCTCAGCCTCCAGGAAGGACACTAGGGCCATCATGACACCCATGGTGCTGGAGAGGGCCTCCTCAGAGCCGTAGCGGGAGTACACGGGCTTGCCTGCCTCGCTCAGCACGAAGACGTGCTTCCGGTGCATGCGCCAGGCGTCCATGGTCACGTCCTCCTCCTCCTTGCCCGACAGCACCGAGTCACGGCGGGTGGTCTGTGGGGATGGCTCCAGCTTCCCCTCCTTGCTCTGCCTCATCTCCTCCTCCAGGTCAAGGGCCATGCCCGTGAGCTGCGTGCTAAGCTCACTGAAGTCCTTGCTGATCTGCTCCATGCTGGTCGGCTCAGACGGCTCCCCCCGCCTCTCCTCCGGGCTCCGCACCGCAGTCGCCCCGTCCTCGGGACTCGTCAAGTCCTCATAGGAGCAGGTGTGCACGAACATGGCTCCCTCCTGGCCCGCCCCTGGTAACAACGGGGCATGCAGCGTCCGTCCACCTGTCCCCCCCACTGAGGGAATGGGCGGACTGAGGGTGCAAAAGGGACAGGGGGTTGCAGGGAGGGACCTGCTGTCCTCTCCCCATCCTGTGGCACCCAGGGGTGAGGATCCTGCTGGTGGGGATTCGCCAATGGACCTGTTTCCCCCCCACCCCCAGGGCTGTGGACAGCCCAGCTCACATAATGAGGAGCTGTTTTTTTTTCCCCCTTGCTTATGCCCGCAGTGAGCTCTGCCCCATACCTGGCTCCGTCCCCTGTGCCAGCCCTGGCGTGGGGCTCTCTGAACGCTCTGTGTGCTGCCCATCTCCTGGTGCCAGGGACCCGTTGGGCACTTCCCAGCCTTTCTTCTTGTGGACATCCGCAGCCATTCCTCGGGGCAGGACCTGCGTGTGACCCACAGCATCATCTTTCTGTTCCCTCACCGACAAAATGGGTCCCAAAATGCTCTGCTTTTGAGTCAGGCCACGCCAGCATCCTCGGCCCAATCCTGCTGGCTCAGCAGGCAGCACCGAGCCCTGGTGAGACGTCAGGAAAGCCACTCTAATCCAGCAGGATTTCCTCCCTCCTGCAGCCCCAGCTCTTTCCAGCCCCCCAGCCCCCTTTCATCCAGGCTTGGCCCCAATTTCCCCCGAGCACTGGGAAAGCCGCTCAGCCTCCCTCTGCCGCGTCCCGGCAGCGAGGGGGAAGGGAGCTGGCCCCAGATGGGGCTGTGGCTGGTCCCTGCACACCGACAATCCCAGAGGCCTCATGTTTGCAAAGGGCGGGTTTTATGGCCCTCCTTGGCCTGGATTAGGCGGCTGAGATGAGACCAGGCTGGTGATGCTCCTCCTGAGGCCAGAGCCGCTCAGATGGTGTAACACCCTGCGAGCAGGGTGCCCGCTCAAGCCCCTGCCCCATGGATCAGTCCTTTGGGGCAGAGCCTGCCCATGCCTCCAGCCTTCCCGGGGAAACCAGCCCAAAAGTGAACTCACACACAGAGAAGTGAAAGCAACAGCGGGAAGGCGGGCTGACCCCGTGCCTCTTTGGTGTTAGAGACTCTCCGGCCTCCGAAACCAGCCGGTGGGGACGCCCGCGGAGCCCTGGCTGTGCTCTGTGACACATCCTGCCCTCCAGGCACCCAACCCCTGTAGGTAACGCCACACCTGGCGGGGTCCAGACTCCGACCCCATAAGCCTGTGACACCCCCTCAGCCCTGGAGGGTGCCGGGCTGCGGATTAGGGCCTGGCCGTTCCCCACCTGGCTGCACCCCACCAGCCTGCTGCCCTTCCCCATGGGTGAGTGTCTTCCCGGGACCCCCGCGGGGGGAACCCCCGGCCCGGTCCCTCCCCGCCCAGGGGAGGGGGGTGTCACCGCTCCCGGAGCACTGACGCACCCCNCAAGGCGCAGGGACCGACCTTCGCGGCTCCTCCCGTCGGCGCCGGAGGCCCCGGGCGAGCGGCGGCGGGGGAGGGTTCCCGGCAGCCCCCGGCAGGGCCTAGGCGGGGCGAGGAGGACGAGGCCGGTGGCAAGCGGCCGCCTCCCGCCCTGGCCCTGGCCCTGACCCTGCCCGCCGCGGCGACCCCGGCATCGCGGCACCC